>VNJV01011784.1:0-31669 GCA_008042635.1 Drosophila nikananu
CTTACGCTTCTCCACACTGTAGTACTCTAGCTCGCACTTCAGATTGTAGGGAATCTCCTGCGGCAAGTAGTCCAGTAGGCGCGCCCGCACGCTTTCCACAATCAACGCCTCCGGGCTGGCGTCGGTGTGCACATCGGAGGGGAATCTCCACTGCCTTGCCTTTGCCTGTCCCGCCAGATGGTCTTGCAGCTCGTTTAGGCCAGTGCCCGTCATGGCCGAAACAAGAAAAACGTCGCTAAAATGGCTCCAGTTGGTCTCGCGCTGGTTCAGCCGGTTGCCAACATTCGGTTGATCAGTTCCCGTGACAGTTGGAACATGTCTTACATCCTGCACACCGCGTCTTGTCAGAGTGTCGTTGGTCAGGGTCTTTATTAGGTCCAGCAGCACGCGTTTTGATTTCAGGGCGTCTATCTTGTTTAGTACAAGGAAACTAGGCAAGTGCGTGTAGGCCTTCAGCGTGTCCAAAACCGTAGGGTGGAGCTCCTTCCTAGTCCACCCATTCGAAGCGTCGTGCAGAACGGCGATGACATCCGCATGCTGTATGGCATGGCGATAGGCACTCTTAAAGCTCTGCTCGAGGTGGTGCTTCCGTATCTCTCGCTGGGTCACCAAGCCGGGCGTGTCGTAAAAGACGAGCTGGGTCTGGCCCGCGGTACAAATGGCGGTGTTCGACTGGCGAGTAGTGTGCACCTTGGCAGAGGTGGGGCAGACCCTGTGGTTGATAATGTTGTTGATGAAAGTGCTCTTACCAACATTTGGCACTCCGATAACTGCAATGTGGAGCGAGCGCTGCTCTGGGCTGGTATTTTCGCTCACACTCGCGGCTCTCGTCGGCGGAAGTCGCGTGCTTTGTGTCACTGCATCTTCGGTTTGGATAGTGCCAGAGAAGCTGCGTACGTTTATACACCAAAGCTTGTGACATTGGTTGGTATTTACAAACTTAAGCCTTGCAGACAAATTAAAGCGCATCTTGCGAAATAAGATAGTGATGCAAAGGCAAAGTTTTCCGATGTTTTTCGATGTTTTTGTTGAAGTCGATGTTAGGCGATTTATCGATGTTTGATTTTTGATGTTGCATCACTAAGCCTTGATTGTGACAACCCCACCCCATTTTTTAACACAATGCAGCTAGGCCACCCCTATTAACCCACCATGCACATGGTGTTAAACAATTGGGTGTGTTTTTCTGATGTTTTTCGATGTATTTTTAATCCCAAGGTTAAGCAATGCATCGAAAATATATTTTGCCACCATCAACATCGATGTTTTCGGTCGAATCTGCATCACTAATTCAGAGAGACCGCGGCTCGGCAGATCAAATATACTAAAAGTAATTTTAGTATATACTTACTTATACTTGTTCTCCACTACAACTAATTTCAGCATTTTTTGCCGTTAAACTTTTATGCCGCGTTCGCACTCATTAAACTCAATTATTTCAAACTAACATCCGTTCAGAAGAAACAACTTGTTATACCCTTGCAGGGTAATATAATTTTAGTTAGAAGTTTGCAACGCAGTGAAGGAGTCATTTTCGACCCTATAAAGTATATATATTCTTCATCAGCATCAACAGTCGAGTCGATCTAGCCATGTCTGTCCGTCCGTTTCTAAGCAAACTAGTCCCTCAGTTTTGAAGCTATCTGGATGAAACTTTGCAGATAGTCTTCTATATGCTCTCACTGCTATATATGTCGGAACGGGCCGGATCGGACGATCCGTTTTGTATTATTCTAGAATTTCGGTTTTAATTTGATCAATATCGGACAACTATATCATATAGCTGTCATTGGACCGATCGGCAAATTTTGAAGAAAAAAAAGTCTAACTGAGCCAATTTTCCACATCTTTTCAAAAAATTTTAGACATGGCCATTTTGTATTATTCCAGAATTTCGGTTTTAATTTTATTCAAATCGGACCACTATATAATATAGCAGCCGTAGGAATATATATGTATATAAATTCATTTAGTTCGTTCGCAACATTTTTCGCTCGCAACATTTCTTGTTCGCAACATTTATCTTATGTCAGAACGCGAGGAAACGAAAAAGTCAGTACATTTTTCTTCTTCTTCTACTTACTGCAAGGGTATTTAAACTTCGACATGCCGAAGTTAGCTTCCATTCTTGTTTAACTTCAAAATGAAAGGGCAGTATTTGAATATAATTAAAGAAATGTAACATAAAACATGCCATATTTTCAGTAATTCAGTCGTAAAGACTTCCCCAAAAAAAATGTTTAAAATTTACCCATATACACCCCAATTATACTTGGAAATAATGCATGATAAGACGCGCCACGGTTGGATAAAATTAAAGACATTTTGGTGGTTAAGTAACGTGTTTACTTTTTGAAAAAGCAAAAATTAATAAAATATCGTGTATAACTGCTTAGTGAAAAATTCAACTTATCAATGCCTAAAGTTAATTTATCATTGTACGGGCGTCGCAACAGATGGAAAAATAAAATTTTGATTCTGTATTGAATGCCTTAAACTAACAATACGAAATACGGAATACGAAATTGAGAATGTGGACGCCACAACTGGGGAGCTTTTACTAGTACTGAACTAAAACCGTGTCATGCTCTTGCACAGAGTAGAAGTCCAGGGTTTTCGCAGTGTTGTCCAACGGAACCACAAGACTCGGATGCTTGGCATCAACGTACGACAGCTGGGGAACGGTTCCACTGAGGCCAAACCGCTTCATGACTAATCCCTGCAGGGTTTGCACAGTAATCATCCGCGGCACTTTCTTATCCCAGGTCTCTCCCGTTTTCTGATGTCGTATACACACCTTTATCAAATTTGATTGCTTAGCTTGAGTACGCGGCACAAAATCGGCCGGGGAACCATACTCTGTGAGACAAATGCGTGTTAATTGTTTGAGTACCTATTAAGGGAGTAGGCATACTTTTAACCAGCGATGCATACGTGCGATGCTTCCGGCAAAACTCGCGTAAGGCATCCGATCCTTGATGAGTCGCCTGCATCCAATCCATTGCGTATTTCTTCCAAATGTCGTACTCAGCACCGCGCCTCTCCTCCGCCGTAACTTCGGCCTTGTTGATGAACTGGAGTCCACCTATGCTGGCAACAGCCTTGGAAAACATTTCATCGAAATTTGACTTCAAATGCGGGGTCTTGTTCAGGCGTTTTAGCTGCGGCAGCTTGTCCAGCTCGTTGAACACATCAGCCTGTGCGAGAGACATTAAAGTTTAAATGTTAAGTATTACGGATTGTTGACCCAGCTCACCTCGTTCCAAATGGGATTGTGGAGAAGGTTGAGCTGCTCCAGCGACTCAAATATATTTAACTTTGCGAGTGGATCACAGTCAGGCAACTTTATTTCTTCGATGCCGTTTTCCATGAGGTTTAATAGGCGTAGTGTCGTAAGGTTTCCCAGCTTGACCACCTGGTCAAAGTCCAATATATTCGTGCGGTGTAAGTCGAGCTCCTGGAGTTGCCTAAAGATCCTCTGTCGATCGACTACGGCCAACTGACTAAAGCAGTTCTCCTGCAGTCCTAGCGATAAAATATCCGGCCACAGCAGCGCGGTATGCATCACATCTTTCCAGTCTGAGAACCCACAGTTGCGTAAATTGATGCGCTTTAGGTGACGAAAAGACGGCTGCAGCTCAGGAATTTGGTTTCCCGTAGGCAATACCAAACGGTTGGAACTGGAAAGTGAGATGATTGTAGAAGATTGAAATTATAGCAGCTGCATTTACCTCAGATTTAGGCTCGTAAGCGAAGGCAGCTGCTGAGTTATGCTGGCCACAATCTCCCAGTTCCAGATCAGAGTGTGGCTTACGTTCAGCGTAGTCAGCTGAGTCAAGCCTTGTAAGTATCCGGCCGCGTTGACCGGCGTCTCGTCCACGCTCACCTCAGACAGCTGCTCAAACTTGCTCTGCTTGCGCGCGATCTTATCCATGCCCACCACCTCAAAAAGAGATGCCTGCAGGCTAGCCTGCGTTTCCCGGATGAGTGACTCATCCACGTTGCTCGAGTCATAGTTCAGGTACCTCTCCCGGGCAGCGTCCTCCAAGGTTGCGCAAGGACCTAACTTGCCCGGCCTTATAAAGCTGCCTGCTGTGGGCATCTGCGTCTGAAAGTAGCGCTTGCCGTTGACAACACCATTGTGCTTGCCGCGAAGACCATCGTCCCACTCGATACCTAGCCAGGTGCCCATATGTCCGCACACCTGGAACAGAAAGCAGAGGATCAGGCATAACGCTGCCCCAGGATCTTTTTTGTCACTTACCTCGCCTACATATCGGACGGTGCCGTAGTTCTCAGCTATTTTGATGCGGGTCCCGAGCGGATAAAACAGCTGCGCCTCATCAATAATCCCCACCATGGCAGGGGCGTTTATTGGTTTTGTGGCTTACGCGGCGCCCACACACAAATACACAAGCTGCGCACGCCTTCTTTGTTACTTGCCGTAGTTGCCAAACTATTATTTTGTTAGCCCTTCCTTTTTTACCCAATTTTTAAGTTTTCAGAAGGGTCTATAGCTTTATTTAAAATCTGCAGCTGAAATTTCAAGTGAGAAATCTTTTATTTTTGTTATTTGAGCCTAGTATGGCCTTTTTATGAAACGAACAAAACACCTTAGAACTTAGAACTGGTCACATTGCGGCAAGGGATGGCAAATACCTAGAAAATGGGTGGCATGGGGCATTACCCAATTGGAAATATTTTAGATTAAGTTTTGTATTAGGTCAAATCAGATATACTTACTAAATATATTTTTGGCCAGTGAAGTTGATTTTCCCATTTCCTTCTGTCCGTATAAACCAAAATCTTAAAAATTGTACTTTACAAACGAAAAATTTTAGCGAAATTCACACTGTAATGTAATTTGCCTAATAACCCACCTAACCCACAAAGATCCATCCGAACGGATGGTCATTAAGATTTTTCCTTCCAAAAATGATACCATCAAAATATTTTGCAGATACTTATGCCAGAGAATTCGTTTGCTAATATATGTTTCCACGCAAAAAAAAAATATTTAATGATTTGGTTACAAAAAATAAAGAAAATAAAAGGGGAAACAAAACATGCCCGCGCGACATAACTCGTTTTGAAAAAGACATAACTCCGCTAGGAGATTTGTCATTCATACTCTGATCTGCTCCGGAACATAGCAAAACAAAACAAAAAAAAAAGAAAAAAACATTGGTTAGATATATGTACATAAAATAAAATTCACAACAAAATTTGTATTAAAAAACAAATCCAAAAGATATATTTTGAATTTAAAATAATTCAAAGAAAAACGTGATTTTTTAAGATCAAACTTAAATATTAGCGATCTTAAATATTAATTAATATTTTAATTTTCAAATTTTGCAATTGGAAAAATCGGAAACATTATGGCATCAAAGTCTCGATATTTAAAAATATACATCGATGTTTTTACAATTTTCAAAACATCGATTAATAGATGTTTCGATATTTCTTGCACATCTCCAGCTCTAGCGAGAATCTGTTTTGTTTTGGCTATAAGAAACTTTTAAAAAAGAGAAAAACTCTTTTGGCATTCTAGTTTACACGATCTATTTAAACTATTTAAGTTGTATTTAATACATATATTCATTAGCACAATTGATTGCGAACTCCGGAGATCTAGTGCGGCAAACCCGCATTAGGAGCAATTGTGTTTTGATGGTCGCTGTTCTTATTTGGTGTTGAATTAAAAAAAAAGGTTGAATAAAGCAGTGTAAGTAATAAGACTTCTGAAACTAATGATAAAAGTGCACTTCGTGTAAAAATTTGACTGCCCCTACACTGATAATTTGTTTTAAATGTTTATTTTTGTAAATGTACAGCTGCCTTCATTATATCAGTAGTGCAAACATTTGAGTGCGATGCAATGCTAAAAGGAGCACTGTAATTTGTTTTAAACTAAATATAGGAAGATAATATTTAAAGATTGTTGCTTAGATTTTTATGATACAAAAATAACCATTATATGGCAAATAGTTTTATGTTACATTTATATTTAAAACGCATTCAGGGTATAATAATTTTGGTTAGAAGTTTGCAAATCTGTGGGGAATTATTCCCCACCGTTTTTCTTTCTATTCGAGTTAATATATACAGTAGAATCCGGTTATAACGAATACTGTATAGCGTCCGACCGGTTATTGCGACGAAAACTTAATGGCTTGGTTGGTCCCCATACAAACTTATATGAAAGGCCTCCGCTTAGAGCGTCTCCGCTTTTAGCGACAAACCGCTTACACCGACGAGATTTTCACAACTCAACCGGATATTGCGACGATCAGGGAAAAAAATAATGGCAATGCATGTATTTATCATCTTATTTAAAACGTTACATATATGGATGAAAACAAAGATGAAAATTACCACCCTTGATGCCATTTTAATGATAAATCATGCATGGCAACAACTTTCCGAATGGTTTTAGTTTAAACCAATGTTATTAAACAAAATTTAGTAAATTTTTGGTGTTGACTCAAAAATTAATTTGTTTTATTGTAGAACCTATTAAAAATATGGTAACCATAAAATAAACAAAAAAATCGACGGTCCCTTGAATTTCGTTATAACCGGATTATACTGTACATACATACATGTACGTATATATGTAAGAGGGAAATGACAAGATCGAACCATTATATTATTAACTTAGCTGCTAGGATCGTGGGAAATTGATAGAAAACAAGAAAGGAAGCTAACTTCGGCATGCCCTTGCAGTAAGTAGAAGAAAAAGAAAAATGTTCTGACTTTTTCGATTCCTCGGGTACTGACATAAGATAAATGTTGTGAGAGAAAAATGATGCGAACGAGAAATGTTGCGAGCGAACATTTCTGCGAAAAAAACTAAATGAATTATTATATATTTCTATGGCAACTATATGATATAGTGGTGTTATTTGAATAAAATTAAAACCGAAATTCTGGAATAATACAAAATGGCCATGTCTAGGATTTTAGGAAAATATGTGAAAAATTGGCTTAGATAGATTTTTTTTCGGCAAAATTTTCCTATCGGTCCTATGACAGCTATATGATATAGTTGTCCGATTTTGATCTCCATATCTCATATATTTTATTCAAATATTGTAAAAATTGGCTAAGGTATAATTTTTTTCATTACAATTTACCGATCGTTCCTATGGCAGCTATATCTGCACTTTTTCACTTTGGAAAATTCCTGCTCGAAAAGTTGTTGACCAATTTGAAAAGGTCTTGCAGTTTTTTATAGCTTAATGGAGTAGGTGAGAGGTGCATATTTCGAAACAAAAATTTTGTCTTTCTCATTCGAAACAAAGAATAAGTTATTTTTTTCCTGTAAGCTACTCCATTAAGCTATAAAAAACTGCAAGACTTTTTCAATTTGGTCAACAACTTTTCGAGCAGCAATTTTCCAAAGTGTAAAAGTGCAGACAAACCGTTTTTTGACCATAACTCAAGATTTTGAGGGTGTTAGAAGAATTTCAAACATGGTTTTGTGTTATATTCGATCTGCTTAACGATCTCCACTAGGTCACTTCAAAAGTTCAAAATCACTGTTACACTGTGTAATTAGACTTAAAGGTTTAAAAGCTATATTTTAAAGTTGAAACAAAAATCAATATTTCACGCATGGGATTATTGTTGTCAAAAATATTTCAGTTTTCATTTTTTCACTGGTAGGATGGATCCTTTGTAGTTCAGAAACTATAAACAAATTCCAAATCTCGAAATATAATACATTTTGTTTAAGCACGATAAAGCAATAATTTATTTCTTATTTAGTAATTTTTCATTATTTTTGTATGATTGCCAATAATATAGAGGTCATGCCGATCACTGCATTACAAACTCCTTACTAAATTCCCAATTTCAAATTAGCAACAAATGGTTGGTGCAAAGCATATTGGAAAATTAGTAGCGAAAGAAAGAAAGAAACTACTAAGACGGTGTGCTTTGAAAACGCCTTATCCAATGGAGATCGAGGGAGTAGATGAAGAAGAAGGACCTAGCAAACTAGATAACAAGGAATCTTTGGGCCTATTTTTTGGTGACGATCGTAAGTAGATCGAATAAAATCAAATATACATATTTATTTTTACATAAATTCTTTTTTTTATTTTATTAGATGATTTTGTTTTGCAAGGTCCCACAGAGCCGGAACAGGCCTTAACCTCGACAGAGGATCAGGTGGTTGAGCTGACGAAACGGGTTCGAGCTTTGGAAAAGAAGCTTGAGGCCAACACCAACATTTTAGAAGCGAATACAAGAGAGTTGGCAGAAAGTACCCTACAGGTATCAAAGCTGACGGCCTTGCTACAACTTTTCCTAAAGGGAAAGGCTAAAGACGATACAGATTTTGCAGTTGAGGTTTCGTTTCCGATCTCGGACGAAGACGCTCTGGCAGCATTAGAACTAAAAATAAACCCAACTACAAAAGTTGCCTACGTAAGTCATATATTAATAGGGAAGATGCTCGCCTATACCTCATGTAATCGCCTCTTTTTCTTTAGATTCAAGCCATAACTGATTTACTGAAGTACAGAACTCTTCCTAAATCAATTAAAAGTGTCTTGGCAGAACCATTTATTTGCGACTTTAACATAGATGGCGTGAGTGGAAAAAAGTCCCTAAGGACATTTCCGGAATTCTTTTCGGTTTTAATCGGTATGTATTTTGGTGTAAAGTATTTTAGATATTTAATTTAACAATAAATATATGTCTTTTTTACAGATAGCATAAGTATGTTGGGGGTCCAGCAGCCGCCTGAAAAGGCTCTTGCACATGCATTAACCTGTGTAAAAAACAATGCACACAAGAAAAGGTACACACAAAATCGTAAAGATAAATAAAAATATACATGTCCCGAGGCTGGAAATTTATAGGAAAATCGCTGTCTGCAACCGCCTTTTTTTGTTTATAATCGAAAGTAAATAAGTGCTTAATTCTTTAATTCACATTTTCTTCAACCTTCATATTAATATTTTATTGCTGTTTAATGCTTCATTAAGAATATATTTTCTGGAAAATAAACTTTAAAAATGTTGAACTATAAAATTTCGTTAAAAATTATTTTGTATACAAAATTTGTGCATATTGCATATTGTGTAAATGTGGAAGCTACCAATGACAGGCAGCTAGATTTCGTGTCTAATCATCCCGGCAATAAAACATCTGTTTTGAGTGGATTCTTTGTCGTTCGCATATATTTAAGGGAAATTATATAGGATATGATTTTATATTAGATAAGAAAAGTCCAAAAAAGTGTGCCAAGAGTGGTTTACCCTGGAATTTGGTTCTCCTAAGAAAGATTAAGAATTGGCATAGAATGTTATGGGCCACTTTCTATCTCTTATTCATTATTGTTGTTACAACAGATGTCCTATTAGGGTCCTCTATACCATTAAACTATAAAGCCAATGTAGTTTTATCGCTAATTAAGTCGGAAAACAGCTACAAAGCTATATTTCACGGGATCACAATTGTAAAATAACTAAAGCTGCAGAATACTAATTTAGAATTTATTTACACTTAACTTGTTTCACTCGGGGCTGTAAAATTAGCTTTATCGAGGCAAAACCCATAAATATTAATATTATTGATTGATGCCATTATCATTGATTGATTCTAACAAATAAGTAAACTTACTCTGACACGCCGAAATTGATATACAATTGGATCCTTAAAAATTAATGTATTTTGGTCAAATGAAAAGGAAACTAAAATATCTAAACTACCTACTAATTAACGACATACTACTATTTACAGATTTATAGATATACTTTTAGAGTTATAGTTTTGCAGCTAAATGAGCTAAAAGTCGTCCGAAACCGAAATTTTTAAATAAATAAAGTTGATCAAAATCCAGACTAGATGAAAATATGTTCAATATCAGAGAAGTTAGAATTTGTTGTAACTTTTCCCGGTCGTTCCAATGGCAAGTATTTATGTACATATATGGTACAGTCGTCCGATTTTTATAATAATAATTAAAGTAAGACGTTTTCAACGCAGTGAAGGAGACATTTCCTATAAAGTATATACATTTTTATAAAATATATATATTCTTATTCAGCATCAACAGCCGAGTCTATCTAGCCATGTCCGTCTGTCTGTCCGTCCGTTTCTACGCAAACTAGTCCCGCAGTTTTGAAGCTATCTGAATTAAACTTTGCAGATAGACTTCTATATGCTCTCACTACTTTATAAGTCGTAACGGGCCGGATCGGACATTTACATATATCATATAGCTGCCATAGAACCGATAGCAAATTTTGTAGAAAAAAAAACTTTGCCAGTTTTATTTGATTACTTATTTTGAGCATCCCTTAAATATGGAGGTGAAGTGTGTTACTTAAATGTATCATTATACATATGTACATATTTTATAACCACTATACACAATCATCCTATAGAAAGAATGCAAAGGGGTTTCAAACTTAAATTTGAAATATAATATCGAAATACATTTTTTTCCCATATTAATTGCTGCTAGAATAATATTTTTACATTTCTTTTTGTTTCTGTGGCGTCACCGAGTGATTCTCATTTCTGGGTCATCCGCCCCTCTGCCATCGGCCGCCTTTAATCCAATTTGCAACCGCCCGTGGTCCGAGTGCATACATTACATAAATATATAGTTTGCATACATATGGTCGAATAGGTATGTATGTTTGTCCGAATGTACATACATTCATCTTTGTAATTGCGCTTATGAAAATCAATTGTGTACGTTCTTTCACCGAAAACACCCGGCATGTGTAAACATTTTGGCGCCCAATTCAAGTCCGAGAGAACGAAAGCTTAGCGAAGCTTGCACTGCGAGAGAGAAAGTTCCGCAAGGACATGGGGGTAACGGAACACATTCGTAGTCGTCGAGCACTATTTGGCCAGCATTAACGTCGCGCTTGTTCCGCAGACTTTTCTCGCCCGCAATTTGCATTGCAAATGCAGAAATGCAGGCGAAATGTTATTGAGCGAAAAAAGAAAATCTAACTAACGATAGTTACGGATTTCGGTTAGTAAAGTCGGCAGTGCCAGTGCATCGCGGAACCGGAAACAGACGGGCAGGTTAATAACAGGCCACGTGGACTAGTAGGTACGCTGACAGATTGAAAAATCGAATATCAAGTGTCGCCAGACTTTGCGGTAGTCGCATTCTGTAGAGGCGAAATGCGGGTGTTACCGGAAGGGGGCGGGAAAGTGGAACAGCGGAAAACAAATGGGGAACCCACAAACCAGCCGTGCCTTAGTTTAATAAGCGCCTTACGTCTGTCTGAGTTGTTCTTTTTTCGAACGAAGCTTTTATGCTCTCGCTGGCGTGGGCTTTGCTCTCCCACTAACGCGGTCAGGCTGTTCTCGTGGTCTTGACACTGAAAATACCAATGAGAGCGCAGACCTCCCCTCCAGTGCGGTATACCCCGCTCCTTGGCCTGCGCCTGCACCGGCACCTTAAGCTCTTAGGCCAAATATGTACATGATCTGACATCCATCATCGTTTGTTGACTGACCAACGCTCAAAAGTGTGCTTCAAATGCATGGCTGGCTAAAAATAAAAGAGGCCCGACGTGCTCACACACACTCTCAGTAGCCAGAAGTCTCGGCCTTTGCATTTCAGCTTTTGTGTCTTGGCCTTTGGCAGGCGGCCAACAGACAGCTGCGGCAACTGTCAACGATGGAATAATTTTAAATGACTGTCAATCAGGTGTGCTGTTTAAATGTAACATCTAAGAATCCCGTCCTTACTTTTTCCACGGAACAAACACAAACAACAAAGAATAAGAACTGGCATTTCATATCCTTTACATGTGTAAAATGTGCACCGGGAAATCTAGTATGCAACAAATTTACACACAACTAACCACGGCAACGTAGTTTCCAAACAAATTTCAGTTTCAATTAACTTTTAGTATATAAAACGGGCAATTGAAGAAATCTTCAAATTACGACGTTATGTTAAAGACCCCTAGATCGTGGTTTTAATAAATTTGTATTTTTTGATTTGGTACCCTATACTTTATAAAAACTGCCTTAGGTCTTATGGCGGGATATATGCATGTATTTGTATATAATATTGTAACTCAGTAACTACTCTTGATCGGCATAGCGACATACATATCTCCTACGAAATACCCTGCAGTACCACTTGTCATCAATAGGCCTCTGTAATCAACGATTCATCAACAGCCGATGGCAACTTCTAACGAGCCGACGCTCTCTTTCGACCTTCGTGTCAAACCCGACTCTCTCGCGCTCTCATTTTTCTCTCTACACCCAAAAAGGTTGGTGACAGATTGATTACAAGTTGTTGATGAAACGTTGATGACAAAAAGGTCTAATTAATCAGTAAGTCATCAACAGAAACGGGACTTAGGCTCTTGCTCTCTCAAACTCTCCCTCTTCGAACAAACACGCGTGCTTAGGTTTTTTCATTTGCGTTTTAATCTTAAAGAAGTAAGGAGGCAATATTGTAGCTTCTAAAACAACAAATTCCAATCATACCGTGAAAGTTTGTTGTACAGCAGTATATGCTTATTTTCATAACAGTAATTACCGTGAAAGTTTGTTGTACAGCAGTATATGCTTATTTTCATAAAAGTAATTAATTAAATTAAAAACGTGGAGCGGTTCTTGAGTGTTTTTTTGGGTAATATTTCACTTTTTTAATTTCGCCTTTTCTTTTATATTTATTTACTGTTTACTTTTTGTAGATGACATTAGACAAGTTGACTCATCTGAACAACCTATACGGATATATAATTTAATATACAATATTTTCTTTTAATTTAATATTTATTCAATTTTTTAAAGTATTATGTTTTTAATGTATTATTATAAGATAAAAAGAATACATAAATGAAGGAATAAACAAGTAAGAAAGCTACAGTCGTTCGTGAACGACTGTTATATACCCTGTACCAAAATATATCGCCGCTCGAATTATCTCCCGATTATAAATAAAATCGGTAACCAGGGAACACCACGTGGAGGCCAATGCAATTGCAAAGGGGTCAAAAAGAGACCTACGAGTCGACTTGAGTTGATTAAATATTTCTAAAGTAAGAGTTATCTAAACATCTCTCATTCTTTTTACGCTTCTCCTTTGTCATGTCTTTGACAACGATAAACAAAAGTCAGCTGATCGCGACTTTTGCCTATTAGAGAAATGTAAACAAACTCGCTCTTTGCAAAACCACCACCATCTCATGCACTTCCGTGTGCAAGACAGAGATAGAGATAACCCCTCCTCTCTTTTTTGCGCACGGGAGTTAGTTTCTTGCGCTCATCAGTTTTGTTGTTGTTTTTGGGATGCACTTGTTGCTAGCTGCCAAATAGATAGCACACTGATAAGTAAATAACTTTTGTGTTTTTCACCCGATCTTTACCAGATTTTCGGTATTGATACATGTTCTACATATGCATGTCTATGCACAAAAAGAAAGATCTAATATTTGTGGCTGCAAAACGTTTTTATTGATTTGCGGGGGAGTGGGAGGGAAATTTTTAAATCTGAAACAAACTTGATCTGCGTGCAAAACATTCCGACCTACATACCGAATTTGGTGGCTCTAGCTCTTATAGTTGCTGAGATCTAGGCGTTCATACAGACGGACAGACAGACGGACAGACAGATAGACAGACGGACAGACAGACAAGGCTATATCGACTTGGCTGTTGATGCTGATCAAGAATATATATACTTTATGGGGTCGGAAATGCTTCCTTCCTACCTTTGTACCTACGGTACATGGTATAATAAAAAACCCTTGATAAATCGTTGATGAATCGTTGATTAATTGTTGATGAAACGTTGATGAATTCATCAACATTTTGTTGATCAATTTTTGGTATAAGTGTTTATGAAAATGTGATGAAACGTTGATGAATTTGTGTTGATGACAAGAGCGGACATGCCATACAAAAGTTCATCAACGTTCGATGAAATGTTGATGAAACTTTGATGACAGGTACTGCAGGGTAATTAAAAAGATATCACTTGCATACATATGTACATATACTCGTACATGTAAAAAAATTAAGATAATGGATTCAGTAATCCCCCTGGTTTTTGCTTATATCGCATTAACTGGTTTGTTTTGTCTTTGGTTATTATACCTGCGGTGCCTCCTGCTTTTTATACAATTCAACTACATTTTCCGTAAGAACCTGACCCAAATTATTTTCTTTTAAAAACGTTTGTAGTTTGTAGTAGTTTGTTGGTCACAACGACAGGTTTACCTAGCCCGTGAAAAATGTAATTGGCGAGGACCTGCAGACCTCACGGCATGACAATATATAGGTACATACCTTTGTATGTATGTACATGTATGTATGTATCCTTTGTCTCAATGTGTCTTGACAGGAGCACGCAGTGTGGTTAATTTTTAATGAAAACTTGTGGACAGGCGTAGTACCGGATCAATAAGCGATGCGCTAAATAACTAACTATTTTCACATCACTTGTCTTTTTAGTATTCAAATTTAAAGGTTTGATTGAAAAACTACCATAGTCATATTTTACAACCAGAAAATGGGTTGGGACTGGGATTGGGCAATCGGAGGTATCACTGATGAGATTCCTAGGACGACGGGACCAGAGTGCATCAATTACATGACAGATAGGCGGCGATGGATAGAGACGGTTCTGCTGTCTGCTCTGTTTATCTTCATCATCCACCGCTCATGGCAACGTCTGGCGCCGATCAAGCTACCTCCACTCCATGAGATCCAGAAGCCGCACAGCCCCACGAGGCTGTTTCTATTAATCGTCATGTCCATTATTTTCGGCATTGAAATGGGCTTCAAGCTTTCAGGCCAATCGATGATTTTTGCCCTGAATCCCTGCCACGTGCAAACGTGTTTGCAGGTGAGATATTTTTAATTCGTATCAGAAAACAATTTACAAATGTTTTTTATAGATTTATCTTTTGGCTGCCAAGCCAACCAAGACGACGACTGCGCTGTTTCGGATACAGATGAGCAATCTAAACGGACCCTTTCTTGCTTTTGTCTTCCCGGAAGTGGAAGGCCGTACCTATCCCTTTGAGCAGGCAACTTACTGGATTCAGCATGCACTTCTCTATATCATCCCGATCTACATTATCCGAAGCGGTAACTATCACGGTGACCAAAACGACTCTTTTTTCATTTTATCCTTCCCATTATTTTAGGCGCTTACACTGTCGAGGACTTGGGTGAATTCCATTGGTCCCACATAGGCACCGCCTTCATGCTGTTTTACCACTTCGTATTGCTGTCCCCGCTCTCAATCGTAGGTAGAAGTGTTAAAAAGTAATAAAAAACCCTTTGGTACATTAGCAGAAGTTAATAAATAGGTTTTTATTTTAAGGTGGGTCAGCTTATAATTTAAATAAATAAAAAGGATGTATTTACTTGTCTAGTCTGAGTAAATACTCGATCTGTACTGAACTATGTATATAGCTAATAGCTATGTTAATTTAAATAATAAGAAGGTGTTTGTTCTTTGCATATTTTTGCCCACTACATTTTGACAATATTACTAAAAATAATTTTCTCCGCAGTTCACAGGAATTAATCTGGACCACATGCTTTGCGCAGCAATGTCAGATCCATTCCAGGGTCCTAATTACCGGCTGTTCGCCTGTTGCCACCAAACATTGCTCTGTCCACTGCTAAGCAAGGGCACAGTGCTCCTTTTCGGGCACGGCAGTCGAAACAGCGCCGCCCTTAATGGATCAGGCGGTATAACGGAAGCGGGGAACGACGCGCCTCAATATCACCAGCTCTCTGCGACAGAGTATGCCACTCAAAAGGAGGCTACGGAGGCTTTGATCCGGCACCGGTACAACACCCAGGCGACGGCTGCGGCGGGAGGAGTTCATCAACTTGACGTGGACGACATGGCCGCCATGTCAGCGGAGTATACCATGCCCACAACTAAGATAGACTAGTATAGGGCTAGCCATAGGGTTCTAGCATGCTTACAGCGTCTATTATGCCTGTCAATTCACGAAATGCGTTTAGTTACACGTGTTTTATAGGTAGTTCCAAAGCCCAATTTTAGTGAAATACCAAATATTTCATATGAGATTCGAAAGGTGAATGTCTTACCACGAAGACATGTACATAATAACACTTAAGGCTAACTTGTATGCTCATCGAGGTTACACTTCTATCTGAAACCTATACGCGTTCTAAAAGTTACATATTTTATGTATCGATTTGTTCAATGGAAACCTGCTGACTCTTACTATTGTGTCATGTAAAAAGTTACGGAACAGCAATAAATAACAAAAGTCTACATTTCGATAGTTGTAAGACAATAGTGAACAAATAATAAATTGTCAAATTCAAAACGGAATGACTTTGCTCCTGTGGTTAAACAAAAAAAATACTTGTGGAATTAGGTATTTTTAAAATATCTAGATGATTTGTGTACCCTTGCAGAAGATTATTATTTTAGGCAGATGTTTACAACCCAGTTAAGTAAATGTGTTTTTTACCCCTTTGTTCGCTTGTCACTTACAATATGAACAGTAGTTCAGGAATCAGGATCACTATCCGAATGAATTTTAGCATATGGGCAATTCCATGATGTCGCACGGGACATTTCTACGCTTTTAAAGCAAAAAAAAGATACAATTAAAGCAATTAAAATTTGGCGAGTATGTTTAAATTATTACTCTTCCATAGCTCTATTATTGGTGAAAAAGTTAAGTTCGTTCAACTTTTCATTTTCAAGATAATTGCAAAAAACTACCGGTGTCGCACGGGACAAAAAATGGAAGTAGTTTTTTCGGCCTACCGTTCAAAGACAAAGTTTAGCAAAACCTAAAGGAATATTTTAATGAGTCTAATTTTAAAATGTTGTGCCATCACATATCTTAATAATGTTTTTGTCTTAAAGCAAAAAGATCGTTTACTTTTTTTTTAAATTGACTTTGTATCAATGTCGCACGGGACATGTCGCACGGGACATCATAATTTTTTGGATTTTTTTCTAATTCATAGTTATAAAATATAATGAAAACAAGTTTATTTATTAGGTTTTTATATAAAGTCAACAATTTAATGTGTGAATCTGTGTACATTTGTTTTTGTGTTCAAAATGACAAACTTACATTATACATATATGGGCAATTCTACGCGAAGGTCAACCACAATAAAAAAAAAAAAAAGTGGTTGGAAGCTCTTGGTTTTGATATATTTCCAAAGAAAATTGTCCAAATTTAAATAATTAAAAAAAAAACTAATTTTTCTAAACACTTTTTAAGTTATTGGGCGGTAAAATGGTGCATACATGCAAATTTTGCATTTTTGCGTATTTCTATAGTTCTGTGATTATTTAATTTATCTTTATCCTTCTTCACATTTTCCCTCCATCGCTTGCAAATGCTTTTATTGTTTTTCCCTCATCTAAAATAATATAAATTAAACAAAATATACGTTAATAAATTTTTTTTTTTAACTTACGATGTCGCACGGGACTAACTTCAATTGTTTATAAAATTAAAAATCACAACTTTTTTAAAGAAAGTTTTTGTTTTCTGCAAAGCCAGTCTAAAAATCTGTTTAGTAACTAAATTTTGTGCATTTACTGCCAGTAGATTTGGAGCACTGATAACAAGTAACGTTTTTGATGTCGCACGGGACATAAAAAAAAAAACAGGATGCAAATGCAAAAAATTTTACAATTATCTTTACCGAATTATTCGGCTCTTAATTTTTGCACTATTCCTTATACTTCCACCGTCATTTGGGAGAGAACATTTTTGTCCATATCATTTTTGTTAACGAAGTATAACCAAAACAAATCGTGCTATTGAAATACGCAAAAATGCAAAATTTGCATGTATGCACCATTTTACCGCCCAATAACTTAACAAGTGTTTAGAAATATGAGGTTTTTTTTTTAATTATTAAAATTTGGACAATTTTCTTTGGAAATATATCAAAACCAAGAGCTTCCAACCACTTTTATTTTTTTGATCGTGGTAGACCTTCGCGTGGAATTGCCCATATACATATGTACATATGTATGTAGTCATTTATATGTTGAGGTATGTACATATGTAGCTGTCATAGAAACGATTGCGTGATTAATATACAAAATACATAATAACTTTGCCGTTTTTCAATATATTTTAATCTTTGCGATATGGCTATGTTTATAATTTTTGGTTTTAATTTTATGAATTAATTGAATATATAATAAAGCGGCTCTCCAGAGTTTCGATTTCTCGTACTATTCCTTCTTAAATGTATAGTCGAATCCAGGAGTTTAAAAGAGCATAAGAAGTTATTATAAATAATTTAGTATAATTAAATACAATATCTATATCATGTAGCAGCCATATATAAATTCATTTAGTTCGTTCGCAACATTTATCGTTAGCAGCATTTTTCTTTCGGAACATTTATTTTATGTCAGTACCCGAGAAAACGAAAAAATCAGAACATTTTTCTTCTTCTTCTACTTACTGCAAGGGTATTTAAACTTCGGCATGCCGAAGTTAGCTTCTTTTCTTGTTTATTTTGAAATTTCGTTTTCATGGACCTTGTTGTTGTTCATAGAATGGAGCTACCTTTTTTTTCCTGAACCAGATACCGATCCACCTTTATCTATACAGCGCATATCCATTCATCCGAGATCTTCGTACTACAGGTTATCCAGATTGCTGCCATTTTAAGGCGGCTGGGAGCTGTTAAAGAAATGCGCGCCAATGGAACACTTGGCAGTCGGTGAGAGATAATTATTGTTCCAAAACGAAGAAATGAAGATGAACGTGTATCTTTACGGCATCAAAAGACCAATGCATAAAGTCCTTTTATAAAAAAAACAGTTTGAATTTATATGGTAAAATATCGATACACTATTATAAATTTGCTCACGCTCTCACCACTGAGCTATCAGCTGTTTGCGCCTACATGGTGCTCACGTTGAGTCACGAAGCATTTTGTTCTGACGACGCGCCGCAGCAATTGCTGGAAAAACGTGTTTAGTGCAAATTAAAGTTATATATTTAACCGCCGAAAGACTCTACTTGTCGCCTCCTGACAGCCCAGTGATGTGTGTATAGCCTGCAAGAAATCAGCCGCCAGTTCGTTCGTTGTTAAGCGCCGCAACCCAGAGAGAAATGCAAAAAAGCTGCTCTATAAAAGTTCTCGGTGCGGTGAAGTGTCACTTCTTGGCTTTCGTTTGCCATAATTTGATAACAATAAGCGGCGGCCGGGCAGAGTTTTATTTTAATTGAAAGAGCGCCGGTGGCAGTGGTGTTGATGTCGCACATTTTAATCAGAATAACCCCCATGTGTGAAAGTGTGTGTGAGCGCTGAAGATGCGCGAAAACGTCAATTAATTGCAACAACAAGTACGACGCGGCGGTGGCAAAGACAACCACAAGCGCACGGCGCAAATAACGTTGGGGCCAAAGGTGCGAATGAAGCGCAAGAAAAAGAAAAATCAATAGAAATTAGGAATCAGAATCGGAATAGTACTGCAAGCCGCGGCGGATTGAGGAAGCTCGTAGGAAAATGTGTCGGAACAGTGGGGCTCCCAGCGACAGATTACAGCCCAACCGCAAAGTGAAGCCACCAGCACCGGGCGCCAGCGAACCGACGCTATTAATAAATAAAAATAATACCGCATCTGGGCGGCAGTGGCGTCGCCTACGCAGGTGATGCGTTGCAATTGCGAAGTTGCGTAATTTGCCACTAGCAAAACTAACTTGTATTTCGCGCTAGAACAAAGTTCGTGGTCAGAGTCTCGATCTCCGTTACGTCTCCGTCGTTGTCGTTCTTTGTCTCATCCCTAGGCCGGGCGTGTAAGTGTTTGCGTGTGGCCAGCCTCTTCCCGTGCGCCGAGTCGTGTGTGTGTGTGTTTATTTTGGTGTAAACCCTGCGAACGTCATGGCCGCCGCAACAGATGGCTCTGCCAGGGCTGCCGCGGCAGCAGCGTCGACGTCCCCGCGCACCGCGCCAGCTGCAGCATCCAACGGAAGCGGTCTGACCGTCAAGCCGCCCAACGCAGTCTCGTCGGTGGCTTCTTCAGCTGCTGGAACTGCGTCGACCGCACCGACCGGACTGCCTGCCTCCGTATCGCACTTCTACTACAAGCACGGCCTCTTCTTGTCCAGCTACCCGACCTGCGCGTCCAGTATTGCCTTCATGGCGATTTTGCTCTCGTGGTTAGTGCCAAGCCGGAAGCTGTATTTTAATTAACTTAATTTTTCTGATGCATTATCCATTTTTAACTTTGGGGGAGTTAGTGATCTGGCAATTTAATTCGGAAATCAATTTTTTATCCCTTGCAAGGCCTTGCGGGGTATACTAATTTTAGTTAGAATAAATCAATGGAACATGCGATCCTATGTATGTATTCTTCATCAACATTGACCATCTGGACTTAATCTGTAGAAAAACGAATCTCTCAGTTTTGCAGCTATTTTGATAAAATTTAATAAGTATTTATTCCCTAAACCCAGACAATTTTTGAATATTTGTTTTTTATCAGCCTTCAGCGATGTTTGGTAATAGACAATCTACTTGTGAGTAATACAGAATTGGTTATAAGAACAAAAAGATGGATTGGGGCTTTTGTACAAAATGGATACTGTAACTTCAGATTTTGAACTCAATTGAAAATGATTATTTTCTCAAAGCCAAGTCGTAGTGATAAAAATCCTGTGGAAAACCCGGATATTTAGAAAATGCCTGCCATATGTGTAATTTAATCCCAATCTAGGTTAAAACTTGATAAATATTGACTAAATTTATATATTATCACCGTACACCTAATATTGTTTTCAGACCAAAACGTACTATTTTTGAAAGCATTTGGTTTAATTATTTAATAGTTTTTGAAGAAGTTCTTTACATGTTTTTATGACAATTTGTGGAAATCAATGTACAATTCAATTAAACGTAAAAAGTTAAATAAGAAGCATATTTCATACCTCTTATAATAGTATGTCCACAAGTGAAAGTGTATTACAATTTAGTGCTAAACTATAATGACATAAGAAGGCATGGAAAGCATGAAATCTATGTATATCTGATTAGCATCACCAGTCGTATAGATTTAGCTCTGTCTGTCTGGTCATGTGTGACTATTTTCTTACCAGTTACACACCAAATCATTAAAAACACAGTGCAAAGCTAAACTCTACGGGGTGATCCAAAAGCCACGAGAGAAATTTGAACTATTATCCTCAGAAATAAACCTTCCAATAGAAAGGAAAGCACTTTAAGGGATCCCTGCGGGCTAATGCCAAACTCACTGCGCTCCGAAAACTGTTTGCAAAGATTCACTAGGATATACATAGCTATTGTTGAAAATGAGTCTCTATAAATTCCGGCGAGGATATAATAAATGTTTTAAGTTCCAGATTTTAGATCTCCATGTGGAACCGACCAATTTAACTATCCTATGTTTATATATCACTTAAGCGTTAATCATTATGAGTGTAAACTAGTGTTGTGGATTACACAAATTTCGTCGCGTGAGGAGTGACTGGGTTGATCAGCAGAACGTGACAGAGTGATGTGTTTCCATAAACTTTGAGCAAACTTGTTTGTTGTTTTCATAAACGATAAAGTCGTTTTCACGTTATTTTTGTTACCATTTAAATAATATAAATGTATACAAGACAGGCAAATTATGGGCTACGTATTATAACTCTTAAATTTGCTATGAAGCCGAGATTCTACTTTTAGATTGGCTGCACTTGCACTTTAATATTGGCGGTGATTATCAGTTATTCGATTTCAGACCCGCACATGAACCCTAATAGTACGTCAGTGCTAGAATCGGTATACTTTGGTGATTTGAACTTGAAAAGTATGGACTAAAACCATAATATCTGCATTGTAAATTTACATGTTTTTGTTGTTTTGATTCCAGTAAAACTGAGGAAACGACATTAGAAGAATTATAATTAGAAACAAAATCTATAGTGTTTATACATACATTAAACATTTTGAGTAAACAACGTCTAGACTAAGAGGACATACATAATTCGAAATATTCCATCTGTTTCATATCAGATCCAAATATTTTGCTATATTCACACGCATCATATCTGTGGTTGGGGTAGCTCTAGTATTCAAATGTAATGCCCAATAAGATGAATTTGCTTATTTGTTTGATAACAAACCATATAACTGAGATAGGTTTCGCAGGTTACTCATCGCAATCAGCTAGTTGGCAACCGGTGGCAGTCAGCGCAATTACCATTGCCGATGCTTGCCTTATCGAGAGAGCCTTGTTCATTTTGGTAGCGAATCGTAGTGTTTTTGTCCCACTTATCAGGACTCTTATCGCTGCAAAGCATGGTCAGCGCTCGCCGCCTGTTGTCTTGGACACTGGCAAACTCTCGATGGCCCGCTGACCTTGAATACTTAAAACGCGAGTTGTTGATAGGTGATGGATCCGAAAACACGCCTACTGGCTGCTAAGCCACGCGTTAGATGACGAACAGCTGTGAGAAAACACGCGCCAGTCTTAAAATAGCAAATCAAGTCAATTAGTAGGCGAGCACTTCCAGTAACGAACCCTCTCCTCTCTCTCGCTACCACTCTCCCTATATAGCTATCCGTTAATCAACATACCGCTGCCCGGGACAATACCCACCAAGATTGTGCTGCCCTACGACGCCGGGCCTCTGCCGGCGTACTACAATCACAGTAGCTCCACCGTTGCTCCGCCGTCTTTTCCGCCAGCCTCCGGCGATCCCAAGTCTCCGACCGCGGTACCCGAGCATCTTTTTAACGCCAGTGCCACGGACCGCATACCGCCGCCAGTGATACCCTGGGCGCAGAGCAGCCCTGCCTTCTACGTCCAACAGATAACTCTGCGCGCAAGCGTTCTGCCCTGGACAGAGGGGATGCAACTGATGGATGCGTTTCGTGCGCCGCTTTACGAAGTTTTTAAATTGCTCGAAATTGTGAGAAATCACCAAAGCAACGAGAAGTGAGTAATAACAGCAAAGTGACTACAATCACGGAGATATTAATTGACCCGATTTCGTTTTATATCCCTCCCAGCCAGCGTACCCTGGAACATAACTGCTTGCATGTGGAGAACGTGAAGCGCGGGGCCCACGGGCAATTGGGACAGATCTTCCCAGAGTACGGATGTCTGCTGCTCTCACCGGCTAACCTATGGACACAAAACGCCCAGAACTTCACCCGGGACACGAATATTCTGAACACGATATTCCAGTACCATGTAAGTGTTATCGACTGAAACTTTTCATTCCACCAACATTCATATGTACATATGTCCTCATGTATATAACTAGGCTCTGTAGCTACGTCATTGATTGCGGTTGGCAACCTTACCTTAGGTTGAGCGCAATGGGTTATGCACACTTTTCGCAGTCTAGACTCTAGACTGTAGACAAGCCAGACCTTTGCTTTTCAATATGCATGCATTTGAATGTGAGCGCTACCGAGTTGTCTAAGCCGATTTGTTTCGAGCTAATGAAAAAACACAAAACACATTGCTTAATAGCTCTCTCCGTTTCGAGAACTGGTGAATCGTCTAAACGCATTTAAGATGCGGCGTATATACATACATGCCTATGTATCGCAAGAGTGATTCACACTTGACACGATTTGCTTTGGCGATAACTTTGACAACTTGGCAACTTTTATTTGTTTAAACACAAAATTGTTAAAATAATAATAATAACCCATCGCCTTGCTTTAATCTTCTTCAGTTCCATAATAAGCTTGTGCGAAAGGTTTTTATTAACCAATTCAGAAAGCAAGCATATAAAAAATTTCACGGATGAGATTATTATGTAACTGAGATAAGGGAAAATCAGTAGTGAATTTACTCGTTAAAGTATACAGTGTTGTTTTATACGGAATATATTATGAGGTATTCTGATAAGGGTCTTGAAAATGAACTAGAAAATCAGATACTATTATTTCTTGGGCCAGCTCAAAAAAGTACACAAATATATTTTGACGCACTGAATAGGAATCTATGGTCCGTCAAGGTCAGGTTACTCCAGCTATTTGGCTTTTATATACACTGTTCTTATACAATACAATGATATTACAACTTAAAGGCGACCAATAACACAGCCAATCAGAATAAATATGTTGGTTCCGATTTACCTTTATTTATTTATATATTTGATTTTTATTAACACAATGTTTTGAAAGTCAGTTCTAGTCCCATTACGAAAAAATTGTAAGACTTGTAAGGCTTTATAATAAGGTATTTGGTATTGGCTTACAGCGTCCTTGATATATAGAAGTGTCTATTCACAATGGTATTAGTACCGGGTATCCCATAGTCAAGCACCCATCGTGTGAAGCTTTCTTTTATAATTCTTTCAGAGACTTGGAATCCTATATATGTATTTTACAATATCAAGGTTAAAGATTTAAAGTATGATTTTATGACTTATGTGTTTTAACACGAGTGGCCAAATTGCAAAGCAAACTTGATCTGCAACCAGAATATACGAATGTCTCTTTAAGGGTTAGAGTGGAATCGTACGAAAATAATTGTTACCTGTATTATACCCTTGTAGGGTATTATAATTTTAGTCAGAAGTTTGCAACGTAGTGAAGGAGAATAAAGTATATATTCTTGGTCAGCCGAGTCGATATAGGCATGTCCGTCCGTCTGTCGATGTCCGTATTTGTATTATTCTAGAATTTCAGTTTTAATGTTATCAAAATAGGACAACTATACATATCAGCCATAGGAACGTTCATGAAATTTATAACAAAATATTTTCGTTTTTTAAACTTATTTGTTCAAAGATATAGCCATTTTATATTATTTCGGTTTTAATTTTAAATGTAGAGGAAATGCAAAAAAGTGACTGTAAATCATTAAGTGTAAACCTGTAAAAGTAATATGAATAGAAAAATATTAAAAGCGAATTTGTATGATGTGTATAAATAATTTGTACCTATACTTATTTTTTTCTTTTTATTTCCTCAAATTGGATAAAATCATAATGATCCAATTTACAATTGAAAGGAAATGCAAACTTCGGGGTGCCAAAGTTAGCTTAATTTCTTGTTTAATTAAGCTACAGCTATATAGTTTTAAAACTCTTCTAAAAATATAATTTAATTAATGGCAAACGTTATTTTTCTAACAGAACCTGCAAAAGTCGAAAGTATCCGCTGCGGAAATGCTTTTTGGCCTGCCCATGCAGGACACGGGCTTTAAACGCTACCCACTGCGGGGTCGCTCACGGATTATCCAGTATGCCCTGACGCTGGTACTTAAGCACAACGATGTGGAATATTTGGAAACTCTGAAGGACAAGCTACTGCGCCACTACCCGCCGCTGACCGAGCCATCTGCGTACGCGGAGGAGCCGTCCACAATAACCTACATTTTCTACCCGGGCGAATACAGGATGTGGGAGCTAGTACCTTACACGGTGGCGTTTATATTGGTGTTCGCTTACGTCTACTTTTCAGTACGCAAAATCGACGTGTTCCGCTCCCGATTCTTGCTAGCCCTATGTAGTGTCTTTACTACAGCCGGCAGCCTGGCAATGTCCTTAGGACTCTGCTTTTTCTTCGGTCTGACGATATCTCTGCAGTCGAAAGACATATTCCCGTACTTGGTCATCCTAGTGGGACTGGAGAACAGCTTGGTGATCACGAAAAGTGTTGTGTCCATGGACGAGACGTTCGATGTGAAGATCCGCGTGGCACAGGCTTTAAGCAAGGAGGGCTGGCACATCTCGAAGACACTGCTAACGGAGATAACCATTTTAACTATTGGCCTCGCCACCTTCGTGCCCGTCATCCAGGAGTTTTGCATATTTGCAATAGTCGGTCTGCTTTCAGATTTTATGCTGCAGATGCTTCTTTTCTCCACGATCTTGGCCATGAACATAAAGCGGGCTGAATACACAACAGAAGCAAAGCATCTCCCAAAGATGATGTTGAGCTGTACCCAGGGGACAGTTGGGCGACAGGACTTTCGCTTTTTCGGAGCTGCAGCAACTATGCCATCAACCTTTGTTCCGGGCACCTTCCAGCGGTCCCAGTCGCACCCCAAGCTATGCTTTGCTGATTCCGGTGGTGTCGGCGAGCGGTCAAACCTAGTCAACCCTGGACACTCGGCGGTGGAGCAACGCATTCCGAAGCGTATAAAGATTGTGAACTTTTGGGCGCGTACTCGCTTTTTTCAGCGCGCCTTTATGATCTGGATGATTGTGTGGATCTGCTCGATAGTATACAACTCAGGATGCCTAGAGCAATTGTTCAGCATGCAAAACAATGGGACGATGACAGCCACAATGGAGCTGCAGCGGCGCCTTCAGGCGGGACGAGGTGCTGTTAGCAGTTTCTTTGAGGGGTGGCAGGCGGCAGACGGACAGCGATCAGCAACGACGAGTGCCACACCTAGTAGCAGTGCCTACTCCACACCAAACGATGCACCTCCTGCCCTAAAGAATGATGTGAACGAAACCGGCGAGGAATTGCTCCGCCTGCGCTACCCCAACTTCGACCTCAACTATTTCCTTTCGAACTTTCACTGGTCTACAATAATGAAGCAGTATAACGTCTCGCTGAGTGGCCAGTATGTTACCCTGCTCCCCAGCATTCGGCTAAGCCACGCTATCACGCCAGAACTGGCTGCACTGCTGCGCAATCCGCAAGAGCAACTGCAGCAAAATTTTCAATGGAAGGCTTTGGCTGCTGCCCTCGATCCGTTGGACTTCAACGACGATGATGTGCATCGCGAGTCGCCGATGGTTATGCCGGGCGGAATGCCGTTGGTTCCGAAGAGTCCAATGGAAATTTTCTTTGCCATTCTGCTGTGCTGCATCAGCATCTTCGTGCTTTGCTACACGATGGTCGTATTCTATCGCTGCATCTGCACTAGAAACTATGCGGAGTGGCGATCCAGCTGGCACGAGTTCGAAGCGCCACACAAGCAGACGGAACAAATTCTTGAGGGCGTGCCGACGCAAGTCGCCGGTCACAAGCACCGCATCGAGTGTCTTGTCTCCGACGGGGCTTACATCATTAGCTGCTGCCTTAAAGGTCAAATCCGAGTTTGGGATGCACGCAGCGGGGAGCAGTTGGCAAGCATTGCCCGTTCCGACATGCAGATCTCGCAGCCACGGCCAGACGGGCAGACTTTAGTGCGTAAGCTACCTGTTTCGCCGGTCTGGTGTTTAGACTACTTTGACAATCTCATAGCAGTCGGTTGCGCCAACGGGCGCGTAGAATTGTGGGAATCGCCGGCCGGCGTGCTGAAGTGCGCCTACCAGGAAGACGCCAAGCGCAACCAAGGCATCACCCACATTCACTTGAATGGAGACCGGGTAATTGTGGCCCGTCTGAATGGACGCCTGGACTTCTATCGGCTGGAAACGTACTACAAGGGCAAGCAGATCGACTGGGGCTTTACTTCCGCCTATAGACGCAGTAAGTTATAACTAAAGATACAAATAAAACTATTTCACAAATAAATTACCTCTTTTGTAGCTCACGTCCGAACTGGATCCACTGGCAGTCTGGGGCTGATGCAGCGCTGCCAACAGGATGTAGCGCCAAAGACCACCAAAGAAGAGATGAAAATCACCTTGGAGGGTGTACGGCTTGCACACCAGCAGCCCATCACATGCATGCAGGTTGCCAACGATATGGTCTTCACCGGCAGTCAGGATCACACACTTAAGGTAGATGATCCAAGAAAGCCCCTATTGAAACCCCTTCAATTTATCTGATTGGCCTTGTTTTCCCTTTAAAAGGTGTATTGTCTTAACAAGACGGATGTGGAGTATACCCTTCACGGACACTGCGGACCCGTTACTTGCCTGTTTGTCGACCGGTGGCAACCGGGCACCGGAGGTTCCGGTTCGCAGGACGGCCTGCTTTGCGTCTGGGATCTTTTTACGGGAGCCTGTATGTACAACATTCAGGCACATGATGGTGCCGTCAGCTGCCTTGCCTGCGCACCGAGCTACGTCATCTCCCTGGGGACGGATGAGCGGATTTGCGTGTGGGAGCGATTCCAGGGCAACCTGCTGACCACAATCAATATCTCCAATGCCTACTCAAGCCTACTAATGTTGACTCCCTCGCTGTTGGTCACTAGCAAAATGGGTACGTGTGTTTTGAGCCTGCAAATCCTTTCAACTAATTCGATCAATTTCGATAACTGCAGGCTCTCTCATCGTGTGGGATGTGCGCACGGGACAGCCGGCTCGCGAGGTCAAACTGGACTTTGCCAATCGACAGCTGTGCCCAAAAATTATGATGCTTGCCTGCGATTCGGTGATTTGCGACTATGGCAATGAGATCCGCGTCGTGCGCTTTCCCATAGTGGCCGACAAGTGCCACTGAGCAGTGTTGGTAGCACCGTCGTTGGATTTTGCGTTTCTGAAAAGCCTCAAAACTGATTTAAATTGAAATGTGGTCCTCAAACCGATGTACGTTTTAAGCAGTGGGGCTTGTTTAAGCTATTATGATTCGTTACGATTTAGTTGTAATTTTCGGAAGTGTGTAAACAACTTTGATAGGTAAATGGATCTAAACTAAATGAAGAACTAAATATATATAGACATATATTTTAACGTAACTACATTGTAACTAAATAGTGTCTTAAAGCGCCTCAGCATAACACAATGACTACATTTTAGATTAAAAACTATATGTATATTTATTAAAACCCCCTACGCTTAATTTTCTATATGAAAAGTAAAACTTACCACAAATAAACATTTTGTAAAATGAGTATTTACTACTAAACTTTTTACTGCTTTGCCACATGGGCCATCAAAAGTGAATAATTTTTTGTCCTTATTTTATTCGTCGTTGTTTAACAACAATATGAACAAAGTTGAGAAAGCCTCTTCAGCACGGCAAATGATAAGACAAGTAGTCCGATTTTCAAAAAAATAAAACGGAGGTTTTAAAATAAAATAAAATGTCTCGAATGAGATAAAATTATGTTGAAAAAGGGCCAAAATATAATTTTGTTTCGTTTCTTAATGATTTAATCGTCGGATCCGGCCCGTTCCGACTTATATAGTATATAGAAGACTTTCTGCACAGTTTCACTCAGATAGCTTCAGAACTGAGGGACTAGTTTGAGTTGAAACGAAAAGATCGACTCGGCTTTTAATGCAGATCAAGAATATTTATAGGTCTGGAAATAACTCTACCACTGCGTTGATAACTTTTGCCAAAAAATATATTTCCCTAAATGGCCTTTAAAATAAAACAAGAAATCTTCGAAAAGTATCCAACGGGTTACCGCCATATCAAAAATGTTTGCCTTGTAATTAAAGAAATTTAATAAAGAAGAGTTCCGAATTAAACATTAATTTACAAATAATTCCTAATCTATTTTGGTGTCAATATAAACGTTTTTCGTCACTAGATTATTCATCGTCACAATCGATAAGAGGCGTTTTTGTGTAATATTTAATTTGTTTGAAACTCGCATGTTGTTACAATTAAAAACCGCCGTTTTGCAAAGTGGGATTTTATTGCATTTGTGCGTACATATGGGCTAAGCTCTGGAAAGTATAGCCGCGGCAAAAACCACAAAATATGCTCTAAAATTAATAGTTTTAACGTAGTAACAGTAGGAAATGTTCCAATGGATAAAATTTGAAAGCCTTTATCATATTCTAAATCAAATTACAGAATATTCGAATGCAAACTCTCGCAATTCGCTATTTTTCAACATTTTGATGAAAAACACCATAAAAAAGATCATGTTGTGTTTTGACAAAAATCTCCAAAGCAGAGGAACTATGCTTGGACTTTTGCTTTCTATAATCACGGGGAGATTGCAAAGAGTCAAAGGAGACCACATTTATACTTTGCTGATTTACATAAATAGTAAATAACATCACGGAAAGTACGGTTGAATTTTCTGTCACGTGCGACGTCACACACCCCCATGTGTGTCGATGAAATTTTTATGAAACGTTGATGACAGGTACTGCAGGGTATGTAAAAAGGTTGTACACATGACGTATATGTATGTTATGTAAGTATGTAGGACGCTTATGTAACTTTTGTCGTTTAGGAGCAATGGTAAAACCATAACATAAAAGAGTGGTTTTGGAACTTTAGCATTCAAATTTATTACAGAACGACAAAAAAATAAAAATAAAAAAACAAGAAAGGAAGCTAACTTCGGCATGCCGAAGTTTAAATAACCTTGCAGTAAGTAAGAAGAAAAAGGAAAATCTTCAGACTTTTTAGTTTTCTCGGGTACTGACATAGGATAAATGTTGCGAAAGAAAAATGTTGCGAACGAGAAATGTTGCGAGCGAAAAATGTTGCGAACAAACTAAATGAATTTAAATATATATTCCTATGGCTGCTATATGATATAGTTGTCCGATTTTGATCAAATTAAAAACGAAATTCTGGAATAATACAAAGTGTCTATGTCTCAAATTTTATGAAAATATGTGAAAAATTGGCTTAGTTAGATTTTTTCCTAAACAATTTTTTGATCGGTCCTATGACAGCTATATGGTATAGTTGTCCGATTTTGATCAAAATAAAATCGAAAATCTAGAATAATACAAAATGGCCATATCTCAAATTTTATTCAAATATTGTAAAAATTGGCGAAGTTATAATTTTTTTCATTAAAATTTACCGATCTTTCCTATATAGCTATATGATATAGTCGTCCGATCCGGCTCGTTCCGACATATATAGCAGTGAGAGCATATAGAAGACAATCTGAAAAGTTGCATACAGATGGCTTCAAAACTGAGGGACTAGTTTGCGTAGAAACGGACGGACAGACAGACAGACAGACGGAGATGGCTAGATCGACTCGGCTGTTGATGCTGATCAAGAATATATATACTTTATAGGGTCGGAAATGTTTCCTTCACTGCGTTGCAAACTTCTGACTAAAATTATAATACCCTGCAAGGGTATAAAAAGGGATACATTTTTTTATTCCGAAACTAACTTAATATTATTATACCACACTTTCACTTAAATTTCTTAATAACAACTTCGCTTTTCAAAACCCAAAGTTACAAAGAGCTTTAAATCTTTTGATCAAGATATGATTAGTTCGGTTGATGTGAGTCAACGTTCTCTTCATTGGGTTATGTGCTTGGAAAGTATTTGGGGAATCACTCATTTTCCGTGAATTTCCGTAAAATCTTATAACCAGCCAACTGATCGAATGTGAGCTTCATTGTCACTTTCAAACTTTTTTTTCTTAATCTAATTAACTTCGTTCTGATGTATTAAACCTAAATGTTTTTACGAATTTCAACTGAGAAAAAATATTTTGGAATCACAGTGCAGGGAATAATGAACTAAAAAAATAATAAAAAATCAATGAGAGAGACTGTAGATTTAAGAGTATTTGAGCTAAAGAGAATTTGGTCTTGTATGTTTTTTCGGAACAGCTGACTTAAATAATTCCAAATAAAGAGTTAAATAAAAAACAAAAGAAATCGGCAGTTATGACTATGTAAGAAAACAGGAAGTGAAAACAAAAATAATTGTATACATATGTATGTATGTATGTACATATGTACATGCTTATATGTATACAAAACTACAAATTTCTGAAAAACATTAATTTGACTTTTGAAAAAGGTAGATATAAGTATGTACAGTGGCGAGCACAAGTGAGTACATGTTCATGACTCTGACTTTGGCCATCAATAAAAAGCCAACCCCACAAGCTAATCCAAGAATT
>VNJV01011785.1:0-74080 GCA_008042635.1 Drosophila nikananu
TTAATAAGGGTAGGTGTAACTATGAAAGGTGGTTTTTAGTGGCTAAATTTATCAGGTTTTAACTTGAAATTAAAAAGAAAGAAGACAAATTTTAGAAAAAATTATGGGATGTTTTTAGGATTTTATGATTTGTCCGCAATAATACAATTTTAGTCGTCAAAATTGTCAAAAATTTTCCAAAAATTAGAAATCGAGATTTGAACGCAGAAATGTTCTCCTATAAAAGACAAAAAGAAACCAGACTGAAATCGGATGAGTTTAAGCCAAGTTATGATCAAAAAACCCTATAAAATGCTTGTGATTTTTGAGCCAAAAATGAACCCAATTTTTTCAAGAAAATGTAAGGGGTTTCATCGTCAAAATTGTCAAAAATTGGCAAAAAATTAGCTATCGAGTTTTGAATTTAGAAATGTTCTCTTATAAAAACTAGGAATAAAAAACGAAACCAGACTGAAATCGGTTGAGTTTTAGCCGAGTTATGATCAAAAAACCCCATAAAAGTTTGAGATTTTTAAGCCAAAAATGAACCCAATTTTTTTCAAGAAAATGTAAGGGGTTCCATCGTCAAAATTGTCAAAAATTGGCAAAAAATTAGCTATTGAGTTTTGAATGCAGAAATGTTCTCCTATAAAAACTAGGAATAAAAAACGAAACCAGGCTGAAATCGGTTGAGTTTAAGCCGAGTTAAGATTAAAAAACACTTTAAGGTGTTACTAATTAAATAAGTTATTTTTCATGTTTCCAGTATTATGATGTTACAGTTGCAAATAAATTCATTCATTCATACATTATTTCTAAACATTTTTATTATTATTAAATACTTATACTATTATTAATTAATTTGGCTATTATTACATACCTAAGGTACTTGGAATATAATTGGATTTCATAAAGATAGTCATACAAGACTTCTTCAGGCATATTTCTGCTGAGTGACTTGGATGAAATGGCGCAATGCCACTTCCACTGCCGTGTGATTTTTAATAAAGCCAACTAAAATGTAATTAAACCTAATTTATGGGGCTAATGAAGAGATTTTGATAAAAAGCATAAACCCAAAATTAAACAAATGAAATGGGTGAATCGTGGAAGTGAAACCCTAGATGGGGATGGAAGCAGTTACGACAGAAATAAAAATGTGGGGAAATGGTCAGCGGCGGACGTATGTGTGTGCATTCATTAGTTTCATTTTCTTTTTTTTCGTTTTTTGTTTTTCGGGTGACAAAAGTTTCCGGTTGGCCACGGCTCTGAACTAATGGCCGAACGGCGAAAATCACACAAACAAAAGACATTTTAATTGAAATTTTTAAGTTAATTAGTGCGAGTCTGCCTTTTCCGCTCGACGAAGGATCCATGCCACATAGTAAAATACTAATGAGACCCGCCGTGCCCCTCGACATTATGATTTGAGGCGACAGAAATGAGATTTATGAGCGGCTGTCTCTCCACCATTCCAGTGCTTTGTTTTCAATGGCATAAATTGTCATTAGATAAAGTTTATTACTCAATTATTGTTCGAGGTTGCCAAGCAGATAGGTGTTTTTGTTATATTTTTTGTTATTTGTTTTCTTGGCGATTATGATAGTTTGCATTTCAATGGTGACATTGAGTGCCAGTCGTTGTCCCGCTCTGACTTCTGGGGGCTGTTTGGGGGCGTGGCAAGAGATACATTACCAGTACCTTTCCATTCACCTCAAAAATACCAGTTTGGGTATAATAAATCTTTATTCATCAAGCTTTGTCTGCTATAATTTACTTTATTTTAAAGTATTTCAAGAAAATAAAAAAAAGAACTCTTGTAACTAGTCTGAAAATTAGAATTTGTATCATAACAAAATTAATTAAATTATCTCTAAGAGCCCTTCACATCTCCCAGAATTTTTGATCGCTTTCAAAACACTTAAGCTTAATAATTGTAATGAATTTGGACTTGTTTTTGCTTTGGCTAAAAGCACAATAAGTGCGAAGGAACGACAGATATTAACATACTTTTAGAGGCAAACGGCATTTGCATAATTTTCGTTAAGTCATTCTCGTTCTACCCTCCTACCCCCCCAAAAAAAGTTGATGAAAATGCTTGAAAATGGCGCGCACTTATGCCAAATTAAACTTACAAAAAAAAAAAATAAAAAAAAGTACTGAAAAACAAACAAAAAATGGCGCCCAAAGTGGAAAGTGATGCAATGTTTCTCAACTGCCATCTCTGTGGTCCCCCGTTTCCCTTGGCTTTTCCACCATTATGTAACAAATTACCTTGGAAAAGTGCTCGTGTATTCGCTTTTTAAATATGCAAAAAGAGCGCAATTTACATAAATTTTTGACTCTCTCTTTCGCTCGACATTAACACAATTTTAACTCGCAACGCCAACAGGCGAGAAAAAAAAAGAAAAACCCCCCAAAAACAGCTTCAATGTGGGCCAAGTAAGGACATGCAGATACCCTGTAATTGGAGATAGGCTAGGGATGTATATTGAGAGGGAAAATTTCAGGTAATGTATAGGGATTGGTATGGTGATATAATGAAAATACCATAAACTTTGATTTAACAAATTTTTCAAAATCGAAAAAAAAATCGTTTTTGAATTTAAAATATCGATTTTATTCTTTGTATCCGAAAATATCCTAAACTAATTGAAATTTATACATTTATTATTTTATTTCAAGCAAAATTATCGATATACAGCATATAAATTGCATTTTTTTAATATCGATTGATGTATTGATAAAACGATTATTTAAACATCGAAAGGTATTACTTTTAACTTAAAAAAAAATTGATTTTAAACTTTATTCATGTATTATGTTTGATTATTTTGCTTCTATATAACAAACAAAATGATCGATTTATATTGCACCTTTTAAATATAGATTCATATATCGACTTTTGCGTTATATATAGATACAATATCGATACTTCGATCGATTTAACTTTGGTTTAAGAATAAAATATATTCTGGTTAAAACTTAAGCATTGATTAAAATTCAAATTAGGAAAATACGAACCGTTTTGTCCTGCTAAGGAAACCAATCCACCCACCTGGAAGCAGGTCCTTGAAGCCCTGAAAAGTTGCTGGTGGAGGTTGCCGTTGCCTGTTGCTAGCTACCCTCTCCACACCCCTCGGATGGCTGGTGTGCGGTGCGGTGGTGTTTTTAGACTGTGTTGTTGGGTTGGTTGTCATCGGTGCCAAATTAACAAATTTACGCCAAGTTCTCCAGCTCAAAAGCGTGACAGGACGGGGGGATTGGGAAGAGGAGGCAGGGAACTGGGTGCCAGGGAACTGGGAACCTGGGACCTGGGGGACTGGGGAATGAGTGAGGACTGCCTTCGCCCGAGGTGGTGGCTTCACATTTGACATGTCCTGCGGTGGGTGGTTTGCTGCTGTTCGCAGGTCCGTGGATGGTTGGTCCTTAAAGTGCTTTCTCTCTATCTCTTTCACTCCAACTCTGCCCATCTCTATTTCTCTCTCTTTGGTTTCGCCTCCTCGCTTACCGGCACTCAAATTAAATATTCCGGCACCATTAGTGCTAAAAATGTTCACATTAAAAACATTTTGCATTTTTTTGTTGGTCCTCCGCTTGCCTTTTTTTTTTTTTTGCTCCTGCCGCTGCTTTCGCTCTCTTTCTCTCAACGCGCTCTGGAAAATTAGCCAGAGATTTTCCACGGAAACTTTGTTTTTAAGCATGGTCAAGTTCGTGTTTGTTTTTTTATGTCAGTAAAATACACAGATGGAAGTTTCCTTTTCGTAGACAAGAACTTTTCCATTAGTCCCAAGGAAATGTAGGTACTTAAGGTACTTAAGCAAATAGCTGAAAATGTCTATTGAAGGATAATTATCGTGTATTCTCTGGTAAGGTGTATTTCTTAAAAATTAATACAGGAAATTGCTTTAAACAATTTATATTTGAAAAATAATATATTTAATATTGTATTTTCTTAGTAAAGAAGGTTTTATCCTATTTATTTTCAAGGTGTAAAGATGTGATTATAACTTGAAGTAGAAGAAAAGAGTAGCGAAAGTTAAAGAAGAATAATAAAAATATTTTATTAAATTATAAAAGATTTAAGCAACAAAACCACATTATTTCGATATTCCTATACTGTATCCTTACTTTAACGTTGCGATATATGTGCGATAAATCGATAATCTCTTTGATAAAAGATAAATAAATAAACCAATATTTTATTAATTGTTTTGTCAATATATAAATTTAAGATTGACAGCAGTAGCTTATAATATTATAAAATTCGATAAATCTAAGACAAATATAAGCTTAATTTGATTTTAAAAACGATATTTTTGTCGATAAATCTCAACCAAATTTTTTTTTTCGATATATGTACTTGTATCTTTTGTCGAGATCTTTATATTATGTTTTTATTGCTTTCTTTCGCTTTAATATATAGATTTAATGAGATTTTAGCTTTTAAATTAATTCGAAATTAAAACAAGCAAGAATAAAAGTAGCTTCAAGTGCAAGCCAGATAGGTGGACGGTTTTAATTTAATTTTCTCCTAATTCCCTACCTTATCATCTTAAATTGAAAAGAAAAATATGTTCATAGTCTCTCAAAATACCCTCGTAGCCCCTGGTTACCGGGTATAATAATAATCCACTGATAAGATCTTCCGATCCTATTTTCGAGTGCCCCCAAAAAAATGGCGTTAAACTGGAACGTAGCTGAAAGTATTTGCTAATGACCATGGCAACGCCTTGATGCCCTCAGATGATCCGGACCGATCAAATGTTAATTCGAAAATAAATGAAAGGTAATTATACGGACAGACTGGGACGGGGACTGAGACGACTTCCTGCACTTGCACTACTTCCACAACGACGTGTCACGGCCAAATCATGTCTGGCCCTTTGATGTTATCGCCACTCATTACGCGAAGGTGTGACCGGGGGGCACCGCTGACAGCTGGTAGCTGCCACTTTTCCAAGCATTTTCCATTTTCCAGGCCCCTCTCCTCTAACGAGGACGAAGGTCTTCTTCTGTGACAGCTGGCAGTGCACTTATGTAGTGTCCCAACCTGCAGGAGTGGCGATTTTTCCCTATTATCCCAGCGAGAGATTTGTAAGCTACATTTTGTTTTAATTTTTTTTGTGTATTTTGAAATTAGTTTAATGTACTTAAAAATGTGTATGAGAGGTGGGATTAAGCCACCTTGCTTCTATAAGACGATCACCTGCTGCCTTTCACACCTTTCCCCCGCCGAACCTGTCTCCCTTCGCTCCCTCGGTGTGTGTGTGTGTATATTTTTTGTTGTGGTAGGTGTGAAGCGGAATTTCCAGTCTGCGGGTCTTATCTAAATTGCTTTTTAGGTATCAATATTTTAGCTCAAGTGTAAATTATACGCACACGCTGCGACCGCAAAAAAAGTAGAGGAAAATAACCGAGGAGAGAGAAAGATCCATCCGCGGAGGAGCCAGGCCAGCAGTTTATTTAGTGCTAGGCCTTAGATAAATCTAAAAGCCTTGGCAGGAGGCGTGGAAGTGCACTAGGAAAATAATTTTGCAGCTGACAGTATTTACCAAATATTTACACAAATATTTACCAAGGTAAAGGAATAATAATTCCTCGTTGTAATTACAGAAATATCTTCAATTTTTATTAGGAGTATATATTAAATTCTCTTAAATATATATTCCTCTGTGTATACACTCATTCCTTTTTTATTTAATGTCATGTAAGGGCCAAGTGTAGTCTTGGCAAAAAATCAGGCTAAGAAACATTACAGCCACCGATACAGGCCTAAAGAATGTACATAATGCAGCTGATAAGGCAGAGATAATAAGATAATCTAAGTTAAAACTGTGGCTATAATAAATAATAGAGCTATGTTTAATTTAAGATATATTTTAGGTAAATATCTAGGCCGTAGGCTCACAGAAAAAAAAACTGTTAATAAACAGCTATAATAAATTATAGAGCCCTGCTCAATTTTAGTTATATTTTAGGTAAACATCTAAGCCTGATTATGAATGTGAAAGCTAGTTGTTTTCAATACATATATTTCTAGGAAACATGGCCCAAAATCATTTTGTGGTTCTTGGCTTTGGCAATTAGCCGAAAGCATTTTCATCGGCATAAATTACGCACGCCAACGTATTCATAATTCTATTTCCGGCACAATTAGCCTGCCGCATTCATTCACATGACCCCAGAGCCCAGATCCCAGATCCCAGAGATCCCGAGACGAGACCCCAAAGCCCAAACCCAGACAGAGACTTGGGGAAAAGATTTGTCGCTGACACGCAATCCCCCCGATGATACGAGACGACGAGATCTCCCATACGAAATGGGAACTGACGACTGGCAGCGGCAGCGGCAACGGGATGTGCTTCATTAATTGTCCGCCGCAGATCCAGTCAAAGTCATAAATATCTCTCAGGTAAAAGTTTCTTAATAAAATGTTAAAAAAAAAAACAAAAACAGAAATAAAATCACAAAACAGAGATAAACTAAGGCAGAATCAAACGGAGCGCATTATAATCAGATTATGAGCACTAATGATCCTTTAATGACCAACGTTTAGGTCGATGTCGGAATCAGTCTCTCTCTCTGAAATTGGTTTTAAATTGAAAGACTAAGACTCCAAGACGGGCCAACTTATAAATGTATACACATACCAATATATGTTATATAGGAAGCGAAATCAAATCGAAGCGTAACACACAAGGTTTTAATTCAGAGATACCCAACCCCAAAAAAAGGGGACTTCTCATGGGAGAAGGAAGAGTATTTATATGATTTTTGATAGGAAAATATATATATAGGTTATTATTTAAAAAGTGAACTTGTTAACTTATAAACTATTTATTATAATTTGCATACTATTTATTATTAATATATCACAATGTTCTTTGATTTTTGGTTGGTTTGCGAAGTAACACCCCCAGAAGGTTTTATTTTTATTAATTTAAATTGAACTGAAATCTTAGTAATATTCCTTATTATTTTATACCTTAAATTATATATCTTTGGTTAATTTTAAAGCAGTTTCTTGGATTATATTTGTGTACATTTTTAAAATATTATTTGCATTTATAGAAATTTTATTGAAATTCTAGTTAAATTGATTATTATTTTGTGGCCCAAATTCAGATATATATTTAAGGGATTTTTAAGGATTCTCCTGAAGTATATTTTATATCAAAATTATATAGAAATGTTGGCTATATTAATTATTATTTTATATTTAGGGGATTTTTAAGGATTTCCTTGAATTATTTTGTTTTATCAAAAATTATATTGAAATGTTAGCTATATTAATTATTACTTTATAGGATTTTTAAGAATTCTGTTGAATTTTATTTCTATATTTTTCATAGATGATTTTATATTTATTTAGTTCTTGGAAAATAATTTCAACTGTTAGCTTTATAATTAATATAATATAATACATTTTATAACTTAAATTGTGTTGTATTTTGTATATATTTGTGATATATTTATATTATATTCTATTACTCCTGCGGTAGTGTATTCAGCTTTCTGGATTAGCTCAAAACAAAGAAATGTAGCTTGAGTTTCCATGAATGAAATATACTTTGGGTAAGAAAAAAAAAAACCTGAGAAACCAATAAAATAAACACTGTGGGGCGCCCGGGGGCCTCGAAATTTTTCAGTGCTACCGTAAATTCTTCTCGTTGTGTTTCCCCTTCTGGCCGGGCTAATTATCAACGGCAGCAGCAGCAGCAGCATAGCCACCACGCCACTCTGGTGGGCCTGAAGCTGGACTAGTTTTAGTCTGATCGGATCCGAGTACACTTTTCAACTCCCGCCCCAGACATTTCCGGTTCGTGCCCTGGGCCCAGGGCTCAGGCGCGTTAATTAACTTTTAAGCGGCGGCAGGAACACGGAGTTTACAGAGGGAAAAAAATGAGATCATTAATATATAAAGTCATATGGAATATCAAGCCTACTTTGGCTTTAACTTGTATCTAAAGTGTAAGAGGGATTTGTCAGATTAATGTAGAATTTGTATGTGTGTCAGGCTACATAGTATTTTTTCCCAGTGCAGATCCTAGAACCCAGAACGCAGCCAAAGAGAGAGCATGGCAGAGCAGGACTTGTAGCAGGACAAAGGACAAGTGGCAACTGGGACAGGTGTAATTTAATTATGCAAGCCAACCTGCTGCTGAGAGCGGGAGAGCGGGAGAGCAGGTCCTGTTTCCACTGGTGTTGTTGTTGTTGTTGTTGTTAGCGTGTTCATTAAACAAAGTGCAGCAAACGAGCGGTGGAAAAACAGCGGAGGAACGAAGGAAGCCGGGGCCAAGGCGAAGGTAACGCGTCCAATTTTAATGACACATAAAATTGGTCACTTATGCTGGCCGCAAATGAAAACAAAACTGGCCAGGACATGACCGGCGGTCTGCACAAACACACAGACCCAGAAAAAGGATCTATGAAGTGCACATGTTACAGAGCGGCATGCACTGAAAAAAAAGAGAGATTTCTTTACTAGCACTTATTTTATTTACTTACTTTATTCATATATTTACTTTACTTTTTTTAAAATTATTTATACATTTATTTATCATTAAAACTATTAATTAATAGTTAAGCTACATAATAATTACTACTTTAAATAAAGTTAAAATTAAAATTGAAATTAAAGTTAAATAAACTTAATAGTTAAAAGTGTCTATGTATTTATAAGGTTTCATAGCTTTATTTAGAAGTTGCAACGCAGTGAAGCAACCTATAAAAAATGTATATATTCTTCATCACAATCAACAGCCTGCTAGAAAAAATACATTTTACCCCTTTTTCATTCAAATTTTCTAATAATTAAAACAAAAATAGTCTATTTTGAAGTTTCAAATTAATAATGCAGATTTTTTAATGCAATAAAAACTAGCACAACAAAGTTCGCCAATTCGAAAATATGCTTTTATGGCTTAGTTATGATCGACTTCAAATTCGGTCCACAGAACCAATTGGAAAAGGTCAAAGTTTATGGCTTCCCACAATTGGCGTCCTTCGTTTCTTGTTTCAAAAATAGTTTTTAAATTTATTCCCAGTACATTAACATCTAAATATCTTTTTCAAAAGAAAGGCAGGCAACAATTGTTCTTTATTTGTTTGATAATAATACATTTTCGCAATAGAGCTGAGTAATTTTAATTAAAGTTAAAAAGCACCAAAAGGTTCTAGCACCAAAAACTTCTTAAAAATATAAACTATCTCTTCAATTAAATTACAAATCACAAAACATTTCTCCCAGTGCTGTGGAACAATTTCTGTGGCGTCATTGTCCTTGTGGCTAGATAAACACAGGGACATGTCCGTAAAAGCCGCTTAGCACTCGGCGGGACGGGAACGGGAACCAGGAAGCATAATGCAGACTTAGAGGGGATTGGAGGGGGGATCTGGATCGGCTGCTAAGGCAGCTCCTTTTTTTCAGGTGTTATTCGCTTTTCCTCGGATATTCTGTTGTTTTTCTACCTTCCAACGTTGTTTGTTGTTTTTATTTCTGTATTTTCCAGGGCTGCTCGACAGGCGTTAAAATCATGTATCGCTGACTCGTTTAATTACAGTTACACGAAACAGCGCCCCGCAGGCGTTGAAGGACTTGCATACTTATGGTTGGATTTTTTTTTTCGAGTTGCCGAGCTGGTAATATAGACGGTGGCAGGAGCAGAAACAGGAGGCATGATCATTAGTTGACTCGATTCCTTGAATGCGCAGCTCTTTTTTAGTTTTCTGACTTAATTAAATACTAGTTTTACATTTAAAAAGAAATATATATATAATATATTTAAATCAAATCTTTAAAAACCAGTTTATGTGATTTCTCACCCATTTATAGTTACACTTCTTTAATTTGAACTGAAAAACATACCAAATCGCTGGGCTTTTCTAAGCCGAGATCTCCAAAGCGAAACAAAGCTAAAAACAAAATTGTGGCGGGAAACAAAGCGAAAATGAAATTATTAAAGCATTAAAGTAGACAAATTAATTAAAAAATAATCAGCATTACGTGTGCGAGATGGCGTGACAGCAAATCATATTTAATAATAGCGTCATAATATCCCTCCACAAAAACAAAGATCCCTGCACAAAAAGCAAACTCAACCCTCTGGAAATAGTTGAAAAAATAAAAATACAAATAAAACTAGAAAGGAAACTATAGTGGGGACAAGCCGAAGGTTTTAATGCTCTCATCAAATTTAACAAAATTCGGAGACATAAAACATATCTTTGATTGGAATAATGATGATAGAAGTTTCGATTTATTTCGATATATTTTTTAAGCTTCATGGATGGAGTTTTTTAACACCCAGTCGTAAAATATAGAAAATCAATGCGCATGTTAGGGGTACTGAGAGAGAGATACTGTCTATATACATGTAAAAAAATAATAATAATAAACTTTGCATGGCCGCAAAAATTAATTGCGCTTAAATTGTCACTGGCAATTGCAACAACTTTGTTGCTCCGCGTGCCCGTGTGTCCGTGTTTGTTTATCGTTTTTTATCGACTGCGGTCATTTAATTAGTTGCCAGTTGTTGCTGACGCTGTTTAAATACAACTAATTAATGGTAATGGGTCATTTTGCATGGCCATCGCCGACATCGGCCGACTTGTTTGTTGATTTTGTAAACCATTTTGTGTGTTAGCATTGTGTGTTTATATAAAAAAATAAAACACACATTCGTCGCTATCGATTTTTTCCTTTCATTATATCGTCAGACATGGGACATTGTCATGAAACATTTTTGATGATGGTAAAAAAAAAATAATGTAAAAACCCTTTCTAATTGCTGATACACTAGCCCAGTATAAAAAAAGAGTTTCAAATTTGTATTAAGCGGTATTCTTGTTTTCTTAATTTTTCAAATATTTATTTATATTTTTTATTTAAAAAAATATCTGCAAAATATTAAATCAAATCAAATTAATATCATATTTTAAAAGGGCGTTTCTTAAAACTTCAAGAAATATTGATTGTTGAACAAATCTATTTCTGGTGGTAATTAAATAGTACATTTTAAAATATTTTGGTACTTCCAAAAATATAGAATTGATAAATTATGTTTTGGAGACACAATTAAAAAAAATTAAAAAAAAAAATTTCTTATTTTTGAATTTATTAAAAACAACAAATTTTATGAAAACATCATGTTTGAAAATATGAACTATTTACAAGTATAATTTGGTTATTTATCTACCAAACTCATAAATTTCCTAAGAATTTCGGTATTTTTAATAATACTTTCAATTTAATATCAATTTTAGCTTCCTCGCAGATTTCCCAACCTCATTTTAGTGTTAAGGACACCCCCAAGGGATACCCCTATTCTAGGCTCCATTTCTTCTCTCTCTTCCCCTTGCTCCTAATGCATACATATGTAAGTACATCCTCTCCTCGTTCACATTACGTTCTCCCCTCTGCGTGTCCTTTTTGCTCATTTTGTGCTGCTGCTGCCACACTGCACGTTCTTGCCATCTAATTGTATGAAAGCGTTTCCGTTACGTTCGCCATTTTCGGTAGGGGGCGGCGGTCGACGGGGGGCGGGGCACACACTTTGGCCCAAACTTTGAGTCAAAAGAATCTAAACGCACAGTTTTTCTGTATCCAAAACTGCATTAAATGCCATAAAATAACTTTTAAAATGCTTTTTACTTAACATCCTGTGCTAGGAGGGCCCAGGGCCCTGGCTGCGCTGCAGGCGTCGCTGCTCCGGCGAGCGAGTGGGACAGCAACAGGAGTCGGGGTCGGGGTCGGGGTCGGAGGAGAGGTGAGAGCAAGAGCAGGGAGACAGGGTCGAATTCGGAGTCCCGTGCGGATTAATTAATGATTTGCTGTAAACATAACAAGGCGAGAGCACTTCTCTTTTCGCATCATCCATCCCCTCCCTTCACCCACTTCCTCTCCCTTCATCTCACTCACTCCATTTAATTACGGGCATTCTCCGTTCAGCTGCACTCTTCTGCCGTCGCTGCTTATTGGTGCGAGAGAGGCGAAAGAGATGGCCGTATGTGCTGCGCATGGGCTGGGGCGAGAGAGCGAAAGGGAGAGCAGGCGCTCGCTCGCTCGCGCTGGACCAAAATTATTGACAGCGGAAGTTAACACACTTTAAATCAATTAGAAAATAAAAGGCGGGGTTTAAGGGGAGGTTGCGAGTTCAACACCACCACTCCCCACACACCCCACTCACCATGGCAGCGACGCGACGGAGCGGTTTCTTGCTTGGCGGGTGTGGTGAGTTTCGCTACTTTTATGGCACCTCGGCTCTCTTTTGCTCATCAGACAATTTGATTTTTCTTTTTTTTTTTTTTTTTTTGTGTTACAATGTTTTTGAAAAACCTGAACTCTTTTTGAAAACAAGCAACTGCACTGATTTGCATTTTTGAATTTTGTGCTTTTTTTATATGTATGCATACATCGTTTTCAGCTGGCTAATGTCAAGGTCAGCGGCAACTGTGCCAAAGCTGAAAATTATGGCACGTGCAAAATTTTAGTTTAACTAAACACTCAACGCGAATATATTTCTAAATAAAACTTAATTTCATTAAATAAAATTTCTTAAATATTGAATTTCACAAAAATCTATATTCAAATCCTACCTTCTATCATTTTTCGATTATTACTATTACTACCTATTATTAATATAAGACCTTTTTCAAAGAGCCTGAAATGCTCGTTATTACAATACAGAGACAGATTACAAATGGGTTTTAATAGGATAATACTGGGCATTGATGAACTAAGACCCCTAGAAATTATATCTCCTCAAAATGTGTTCCCTTACAAAGCATATAATAAAATTGTAATCATTTCACTTAATATTATTTAAATGGTATTGAAATAATTTTCATTGCTGCTTTTCGTTATATATATATATATATTTCCATATCATGAATTTACCACAAAAACCACTACACTGCTATCTTCTAACGAATTCCTTTCCCTTTTTCAGTCCTCCGGCGATGGCCAAGATGATTGATTCTGGCAGAATTCCTGGTGACGCTCGACTGTCACCTTGGGTAGATCGGATTATTAACGCTTTGCCGATTTGATTAAGCGTCAAAACTCTTGCGGTTTTAGGGCTTGTCGCCGCCCGGTCTCGTTTGCAATTCAAAAACTTGTGAATACCGCGGTGAGTATCCCTTACGAAAATATGTACCTACCTTGTGTATATATATTCTTGATCAGCCTCACGAGACGCCGTCAATACAGACATGTCTGTCTCTGAAATTTGTCCATCGTCATGGTCTCCATGTGATGGCATTTTATAGTATTAAACTAAGCAGCATTGCTGTCGCTTTACCTCTTTTTTTTGAGCTGTCAGTCTGCTCAAAGTTGTTTTTTTTTTATTTTTTCTTGTCGCATTTTCTGCTTCGTTTTTTGGTTAATTGGCTAAAAATTTTCTACCAAATTACTTTAATTATGACAGTTACATAGACCTTTTCATTGTGTGTTTTGTTGGTGATTTAGCGACGCTCATTCCCCTGCCTCCATCCAGATTCATCGTCCCATCTCTCATCATACATATCTCCCTCGACAATTGGTTACAAAATGTGTTAAATAATTGCCTCGATTATTGTAAACACAGTCGCGCATCTATATATATTTATTTATATATATATACATTTATTGGCGCTTTGTGGTGGCTCGGAGTTTGAATTTGGGTTATTTTGGGATCGGGCTATTCAACGAATGGCTGGAGGAGGTCAGCGATTCGATATTTTGTTGGTGTTTAAATGACCATTTGTGATTTGGACAATAACATCATATTGGCTCTGGTCTGACGACACGATGGAGTCACAATTGATGATGAATTTATTTATATTTCGCGCTGCCTTGGTTTTTTTTTTACAGTGATTTGTTGTGAAAATAAAACAGCCTGGGGTCTGTAGGAAGCTCTGTTTATTTAAATAATTTATTTTATTAATTATATAAAAATTAAACCAAAATAGATTAAAATTATTGAATTACACCAAGTCACAATTTGTAATTTTTTAAGTTCTGGGGTTTTTTTTTTGTACAAAAACCCAAACTTCTTGAATTACATGAAGTCACAATTTGTAATTTTTTAAGTTCAGGGGTTGATTTTGTACAAAAACCTAAATCACAGTTGGCGAAGTGCCCATTAAAAAATATTACTACGTTTTTGTTACTAGGAAAATGTTGCTAGGTAAACAGCACAAGGTCAATTGTGCTCCATAAATAAGTAATATAATTTTATATTAATTTTTAAGCTCATTTCCTTTAGATTTTGGCTTTTTGTAAGCTTTAGTGTAGAAAAACAATCATATTTTTATACCAAAGCGTACTCAAGAAATATAAAATATAATATATAATACATTTTAACTGAATTTTTAAACGCATTTCCTTTGGATTTACACTTTTATTTGCTGCCCCGCAAGTGAACGTTTAACTTACAAGTGCAAAACAAGCTACAAAAGCCACTAAGCCGCTCGATTTTCGATATATATTTTCACTGTGCATCGCATTTAGCACTTCACTGGTTAAGTGGGCCGCCCCGATTTCGGTTTTCGGCCTTTCGGCCGGTGTTTCGGTGAGTTTGTCAAGCAGGAGGTGCGACTGTACCACATATCGATTGCATAAGGCGCAGGCTTTAATTGCCAGACCCAGTTATAGCATGCTTCACGGAATCGCAAGCCAATTAAGATGCAGTTATTAAAATGCCCACTAAAAAATGAGAAATAATAAAACCAAAAACCGAACCTCGAAAACCGAAAGCCAGAAAGCCCGAAAACCGAAAAACCAAAAACTACAAAAAAAAAAACGCAGCTTTGCTTCCGCGAAACGAAATGTAATGGACTTGCGGATTGAAATTGAAACGTTTTTGCAGTCACTGAGGCACGAGAGCAGCTGGCAGCGATTACAAATTACGCATACGCCGCGTTGCCGCCGCCCCCTGGGCCATCTATGTAGCCTGCTGCTGTTAATTGTAAAATTTTCAAATCACACACACAGCGAGGCCTGGCAATTGCCTGGAAAATGCACTCGGATAGCGACTACGTAGGAGCCACAGACAGAGACACGCTCGGCCAAGCACAAAACATTAATAAATACCTGCAGTTTAATTCGAAATAATTTGTTTAAACATTTCCTTTTGTTTCGCTCCCATCTTCTCCGCCGCCAACCCATTCTCACCCACTGATCTCCCGCTGTCGATGGTTTTGCCAGTTGACTTTTAATTGCATATTGCGAGCTTTGAGTAAGGCAGAAAATTAAACCCATGTTTAGTACAGTTGCGGGCTGAGTGCACAGAGAGAAAAATAGGCGGTATTTATTTATATCATTTATATAATTTTATTAACAATTTGGTCGCTATTAAACTATTAAATAGGTTTACAACATTATCTTATGTTGTTAGTCAAGTTGAATATTATTTTCAAGTCATTTAATATATTATTCTTCAAGTGTTATACTCTTCACACATTTTCATATCAAAAAGGGGACACAATGCAGATTTTGTTTGTGTGATAAACTTGGTTTTCTTTAAAATAATTATTTTATTCTTAGAGTGTCGCGTGTGTGTGTGGTCCCCTCCCCCAAAACAAATCCCCTTTTCCAGCCATCCATCAATGGGTTACCAAGGGAAATTAAATGCATTGGCAATACTATACATAAATTGCACATTATATTGGCTATTTCTGTTCTCCACATGGCAAATAATAGCTGATCACCGCATCGAATAATTAATGGATTAATGGGGGAGTCGGGACTTGGAAGGGAAATGGAAAGAACTTTGCAAGATAAAATATAAATATATATAAATGCATACATTTCTGATTATAGTTTAAAATTTCTTAAATAAAGAAATTAGTAAACTAGGAGATACAATATTTTATTTTATACCTACAGTAATACAAATATTTTATAGGAGTTTTCTAAACTCTTCATAAGTTTATTTAGAAACACATTAACAGATTTTCAGGCCTTAACAAGTGCAAACAGATAATCATTTAGCTATATTTTAAAGTTCAGAGTTAATAAAAATTAAGATAGTTAATTTACAAGTTTCAATTAGGTGACACACTGGGATATAAACACAGAAAATGGTAGAGAAGAGCGTATTAGCCAGGCTAAAAACAGCTGTATATTAAAGCTTTGCTGTGCTTGTTTTGAACCTAGATTTATATAAATTAAGTCCGTAACTATTCTCATATAAAAAATAATGATTTAAAGGCATGGGGGTTTGGATTTACCAAACAATTAAGCCAGGGGGTTATGTGAAATGAAGACAAGAGGCCTTTAAAGTCACTTTAAATGATGTGTAATTGTAATCGCATGTCCAATTTAATGATTCTAAGCGGAGAACCGACAAACGACCAGTGATTGGTATTAAATTTAATTTGTGTAATATCTGCAAGGAGACTGTGACTGCGACTGAGCCTAAGACTGAGGCAGAGCCTAAGACTGAACCAAAGACTGAGCCAAAGACTGAGACTGAGACTGCGCCTGGGCGCAGAGCAAACGGCTTTAATTAAATTGCTGTACGCATTGAAATCGAATTGAAAATCGTTTTTGTTCTGCTTTTTTATGTCATGATTATGGCCGCAACGAAATCTGTTTTGACTCTGCGCAAATAAGCATTAAATCTCACAATTTTCGGAGTCTGAGAATCAAGGCAGAAACCGATGCCGCAACCGATACACTGGCAACTATTTGAGGTAATCAGTTAATGCATTTAAATATATGTATTTTCCTGAAGTAAATTTGGATTATTTTTTTAAAATCCCTGAAAGTGTTTTCAATAAAACGTGTTAAAACTTATTATTTCGGGGGAGCAGACTTTCGATGTTTTTTATTTTCTCTGTGAGAGATCTGGGATCTCGGATCTCGATCCGAAACCCACTCCCTGGAATCGGGATCCCGGCCTGGTTCTGCTTTGATGTTTCCCCGTCTCTCTCTCCTCCCTCTATCCCTCTCTTTCACCGATTCTGATTTGAATTTTTATGCATTTTGACAAGACTTCATTGGCGTTGCTGATTTTTATTCCCTGTCGGCGACGGCGGCGTGTGGCCAACGTTGTTGGGCTCGTTATTTGTCTGTTTATAGAACGTTTCATTTGTCTGAATCAGCAATCAAAATAAATGCTCTCCTTCCTCCTCTTCTGCCGTGACTTTGATCGGTTTGGCTTAACATGGTTTTTCAATTTTCGAGCATAACTTTTTATGGCTCTATTCGTTTGTCCCCCGGCACCATTGAGAGCTCTAGTTTATAGTTTGGAAATAATTAAGTGTGCAAATTAATCTGCCATTTGCCATTTGGCTGTCCATTCCCATGACTTCCATGACTCTCTATTCTCCTCTGGCTCCTCCTGCTCCTCCTGCTCCCTGGCCCTGGCAAATCCCATCAAGAGTCACCAGTGTCACATTTAAACCGCGGGCTCAACATTAAAGACGACAAAAAGCCAACAAGTTCGCTTTGCACTTAAGAAATCTGATAAAATGAAGAGCAGAGCAGAAGCAGAAGTGGCCGCAGCAGGAAGTGCACTGGGAGAAATAATTTGAGAACAAAAGAAATATAAAATATTGAGCAGAAATAATTTGAAATTGTTTGTATTATAATTTGTAAAGTCTTTTTTCTTTGGTATTGTTTTTATTTTTTAGTAGAATATCAAAGCTTATTTATTGAGTTAAAACTTTTTATTATATTTGATGAATTTATTTAAAATTATTGATAATAAAATGCTTGCAAATTCCTAGACTTCATGTATTTTATAAAACATTGAAAGATCAAGTGAATGCTGAACATGATTCTAGAGTGTACATCAGCTTGTGACCTTGCTCAGGCTTACCAGAAATTGCTCTTATAATTCTCAAGTACGGATTTGGTAAAGGCAGCTACAAGTTTGTTCTTTTCTTTGTGGATTAATATAAAGCCGACTAAAGACTTTGATCTAAATATAAATTATATTACACAAGAACTTAAAATATAATACAAAAAATATAATAATATAAATATAATAAAATAAATATAATAAAATAAATATAATAAAATAAATAAATCAATTTGTTTATATTTATATTCATATATTTATTATTAGCTTTCATCCGTATAACAAAAGTGTTCGACTTCTGGCTAATTTTGTGTTTTTACCAACATTCATTGGCTTCTTTTTACTATTATAATAATATATTCCTTCTTAATTTTAATAATTTTTTATATTTTAATATTTTTAAAACTTATTTCCCCCCCCTGTTTTTTTTTTTCGGTGTAAGGCCGACAGGGAACCTTCGCTGCTTCGTTGTCGCTGCACTCGTCACGTGAGTTTTAGCGCAAAACAATTTGAACGATTGAATGCATCGCGCGATGGGAATCACCTCACCCTCGCCCCGCGGCGCCCCTGGCCATATTGCACCCCTTTCGGCCCGTCCCTGGCTGCACCCTTAATCTCCGCACTACCTTTTTTTTTTCATATGTATTTTTGTATTTTTTCTTTTTTTTTTGTGGCTGCTCTTTAGAAGTGTCACACGCAATCCGCTTGCATTTTAGCATTTGTCAACATTTCCATGCGCTGCGCATGCGCGGCAGGAACAATAAAATGAGAAGGAAAAAGATGGGAAATAACTTTTAAGCCCAATGGTGCCGTGTCCTCTGTTTGCCGCTTTTGCTTTGCTTTTCCATCGTTTCCATCCTTTATCTAAAATGCTCTTGCGTAAATTGCGTATTGAGTTTAAATTAAATTTGCCAAGATTAAGATAAGGAAATGCAGTTTCAGCCGAGGCAGCAGCACCTGGTGAGCGCCAAAAGGTGTCTTAAACGTTTACCGCTCCCCACCTGGAAATGCAAAAAAAAAAACAAAAAGGAACGAGGGGCTTAAGACAGGTAGAGATATTTCGGCTTTAGATACTTTGGCATGAAAAGCTTCGAAGTAGTCTTTATGGTTTTTAGCAGAGAAAAGCGTAATTGAATATTTTAAACTGGATGGCTTTTAATGTCATTAAAATATATGAATACTGCTGTGATTTTAAGTATTTTTGGGGGTCCTATATATTGTCTTGGGAACTGATTTTAATATATATACCAGAATTTATTTATGTGCTCAGTAAATTCCTTAAACTGGCTACCGAATTGTGCCATTTTTTGAAATCTCCTGCATCCGTTTCAGGGTTTTGTTATTCCTAATGCACTTTAAGTACCCTTTTATTGAGAAGTAAATGAATTAAATGCTTGCTAAAGGCATGTAAGATATTGGGGAAATGACTAGATTGACTCGGCTGTTGATCAAGAAATGCTTAAGCCAGCAAAGACATAAAAGCAACAAGCTGGCAAATATTTACACAGATATTTAAGGGGTATAAAACATGGACACATCATCACAAACAAGTTTATATCCTATATCCTGTAAAACTGAGTACCGGGTATTCTATAGTCCACACTCTTGATTGATTTCCCTCACTGGAACGCACTTCCTCTGCAGCGTTTAGTATTTAGTGGGGCAAGTTTGCCTCACTCAAATGTTTATTTTTATGTAGACCGAGCGAGAGACCTCTTCCAAACAACGTTAACGTGTCAAATGTCTGAAAACACTAATCCCCTAAGCAGCTTAAAGATCGCGATGCGTTGCGTCTTAAGGGCCCCGGATCGCTGGTGTCTCCGGACTCCGGAGCGAGTGAGAAGGCGCTGCTGCTGCCTGCCAGTCTGCCTGTCGCATTGACCGGACGACGAGAGTTCGATATACATTATATAGATCTATATATATGTATATATATTTACACAGTCACACAGTGAGCCCTGCCCATGGCGGACCTTTGCCCAGAGTCGTAGGTACGGGTTCACCCTCAATGGGTGCTCACTGTCCACACTCTGGATTTTCCTTTTCTCTCCATTGACTGCCGACTTACACACACCTTCGTTCATTCATCGATGCTGCCCCTCCACTTCTGGCTTTTCTACTTGCTTTCTCCCAACAGTTTTTGGGTTTTTGTTTACTCCTATTTTTGTTTGGCAACGGAACGCTGCTTGATCTCTTCATTGATATCACTTTTGATTTTTGTCGATTTAATTTGATAAGTTGTCAGGAAATCATAAGTAGCCCGTCGTCTTGGTAATTGAAAAATGATTTCTAATATGCAAGAAATTAATCACATTTTGGATTTTACTCGACTCTGTCGGCCATCACGACACTTATAATCGCCAGTTCGATGGACAGCTAACACGGTAGCCAAGTATTTCGAGAAAAAAATTACAATTACAGAAGGAAAAAGAACTGAAAATCAAAAGAAAGCGATCTTTCGATATTATTTTAATTATTTTTTTAATATGTTTTCTTTAAAATTAAATGAGTTTAACAGAGGTAACTTTTGGTGGTTTTTAAGAGGTGTAAAGTCTAGCTGGGTGACTTTTCGCCGGCACTGTAACACCTCGAATCGCCTTGGTACGGTGGTGCTGGAAAATTAACTCGCTCATTGGTGTCTGTCAATTGAAATGTCAGAAACGATTTATAATTTCTGTCGCTCACCGTTGCCTTCGTTGGCTTCGTTGGCAACAAGTTTATTAAGCACTTTTGGGGCCTGATCCCGGGTCTCCAGTTCCCCAAGTCAAGATTCTGTATCGCAGTTCCGAGATCCGCGGGCAACGCGGCTAAGCCAACTTTAGCAAAAACATAATGCTGTTAATTGAAAAAGAGAGAAAATGTCAATTTGATTTGCATATTGATAATTTATATATGGCTTTGCGGATTCTTTAGCCACTGAGAGGAAAGTCTTAGACTGAAAGCGGAACCAGGATATTGAAAAGAATTACATTTCTTCTTGAGATATATTTGTTATAGCATTTTATTGTTGATTTTGATTTATTTTGCAGTGTAAACTCATTTAGCGCATCGGAATTGGCACTCAACGTGCAATTGGCCCCGACTTCTGGTGAAGATCATTAAGAAAATGTCCCCGGCTGTTGTCAGGTTTGACACTTTAGCAGTTCGAATGACACCTGGAACGGCTTAACGAATATTGACAGCGAGCCTAAAAGTTTGGCATTTGTTAGAGGGGCGCGCGATGGCAGCCGATCGTTGATCACAGGAGTTGGGGCAAGACTTTAGCGGAAAAGGGGATGCATTTCGATTATCGATTAACGATTTTATTATACCAGCTATCGATCCTACAAAAAGCTACACAGATGAGCAAAGTAACGAGTTGCAAACTAACGAACAGATAAACAAAGCTTAACTGAAATAACATAAGAAAACTAACCACCTAGTCTCGCTTTCTCCTTTTTTCTGAACCAACTCGTTACAGGCAGAGATATATCCTCAAAAGCGTTTGATTTATCTCTTATAGATCCATAAATCTCTCACGATCATTCACGATCATTATCATACAAAGTACAGTTGCGGCGTGGCCACCATTCACAGATTTAGCATAATTATGACTTTCCACCGGACTCACGGCAGTAAAAAACTGGTGTAAAAGATTATGCAAACAATCGACGGCCAGATTAGGTTGAGGGAGGGGAAATACAAATACATTTCCATTGAGTGATGCCAAAGCCGCAAGCTTGGAAAATTAACTGCAAATTAAGCGCTTTCCTTGCTCCCCCAGTCTCCCACCCACTGCCACTCCCACTGCCACTCCCACTCCCAGTTTAATTAGTTACAATAGATTAAATTTCAAAGCACATTGGCAACCGCAGCAGCTTCGCTCTGGACCCCAGATGGGAATACGATCGGTGCAAATGATTTCAATCACGGCTGGCGATGGGAAAAGCCCCCAGGATTGTAACATATAAATGAAAATTAGAAACAATAATTATTGTACATGAAGTTGGGCTTAAAGTCAGCTTAAAATGTTAATTGCAATTGAATTGAAAGCTCCACTACTATTCATTATATTTGTGGTGAAAAGGACATGACCGTGTCACGTGGCCACCTCAGCTGCTACTAAGTATGACTATGACTAATTATGAGCGAGTCCCAGAAGCATTCGCCGCTCCACTAATGAGCGGAAGACCGAACACAGAAGACGGGAAAGAGCACTGGCAAAAAAGGGGGAAACTCTAAATGAAAATTTAAGAATATTTAAGTTTATTTATTTACAAGTTTAGAACCAAGAATTGCTATTATTAAGCAAGCTGGTTAAATATTTTTTAAGCCCGTTTTAGACTTTAGGAAAGTCAATTTTCAAACTTTCCAAAGTAACTTAACTTAGTTAATCAACTTATTTAGAGCTTACTTCTTATTTCTCTTGGTGCTTTGTTCAGTTTTGCATCGCTGCCATGGTCATGGGCCTCCTCCTGGCCCTCGGACATCCCTACCTCCTGCTGCCTGGCTCAATTCTCACCTCCAATCTCCCCTCTTTCCCCAGTTGGGATTCCCATTACCAGTTCCAGTTCGAGTCCCGAGCAAAGACTGAATTAAATTGCGGTGGCGTCAGTTCATTACAGGTGGTTGACTTCACCGCCGCCGTCGCTCTTCTGGCGAACTGCCAGAGTTCTCCGCGGATCTCTGGGATCTGCCAGAGACCCGAGCTATTTGGTTCGTCACTCAGTTTTCTTGGTTCTGTTTTTCTGTATTTTTTTTTTGTGAAAAATTTACGAAGCGTTAACGAAGCATTAAAGCGCGCATTTAACAAATTTACTTAAAACTGCATAAATTTTCAGTCTCAGTTGCAGACTCTCAGCCACTGGCGGCGAACTGGTGGGTTCAGGTCTCAAGTTCCACCGAGCGGAAGTCGTCGGAGTTGCGCATGCGCAGCCTGGAAAATGCTTACCATATTTTCCTGTGCTCGTTTGCTACGATTTTCGCCTACTTTGTTGCTTTTGCTGTGCAGTGTTTTCCAGCTTTTGCCTTCTCTTGTCGCGGTGCTCAGTCAGCCAAACCGGCGACATTTTCACGTCTTGTTAACCGAAAAATGGCAAGTTAAAGCTGAACAAGATATGGATAGTATTTCAGGATTATAGTAATAATAGAGAAATGCATAAAGAACTATTCCACAAAATAAATGCTAATTCTAAGAACTAAAAACAAAAAAAAAAAAAGGGAAATGTTATTCAAAATTCAAACCCAAGAAGAACCCCATTTAGTCTCTTATCTAATTCGGATCTGGTAGGACATGACCTCGTTTAGATGGCCTAACTAATATGCATATGAAATATTTATGGCTGCTCATCATCTAATAGTGCCTCGTACTTGGGCCGTGTGATTAATAGCCACTGGGAAATGCGCTGGGGCGGAAAACGCTCGGAAAATTCGGCTAACTAAAAGAAAGAAATAAAGGAATTTGTATTTTTTTTTTTTATGTTCGGTCACAGAACCTGAACTGGCGGCCTAATTTATGGGCATGGGCCTGGGACCTCGGAGCGAGTCAAGTGCGCTGCCCAAGACCCCGAAAACTCTCTGTGGTCAATCATTACGGCAGCTGAAGCGCGTCTATTATTACCACATTATTTAAATTCCAGCACGTCTGGGGCCCAGATGGGAGGTCCAGCCACTGGGTTCGGGGAGGAAGGTGAAAAGTGGAATTTTTCGTATAATTTATAGTAATTTTGTTTAAGAGTTATGTTCACACTAGAGACTTGAACTTTGGGCGAGCATTGCATTTAATCTAATCTCTTTACATTTGGGGTTTTCAAGGCTTCCCTTTTTTTAGGAGGAGGGAAAGGAAAAGTTATAGGAAGAGTATTACTTATACAACCCAAGAACTTTAGCTGACTTGTTTAATTTTATATTTAATATTATTTCTTTTTCCAGAAAGAATAGTACCAGACAAAAATCTGCAATTATTTTCCATGGACTCTTTTACCTTTAAATTGCATCTTTAAGGGTTTTTAAATCTTAAATAATTTTCCATGGCTTCTTTAACCTTTAAATTAGTTAATTCTTAATTTCAGCGTATATATCTTCTATATCTCGAATGAAAAGTATTTTCTGTTAAGTCTTCAAACCTTTAAGTTAACTCTTTTTATTCCTCAGTGAATATATCTTCTAAATCTGTAAGTAAAATTATTTTCTACAGAGTCTTTAACCTTTAACTCAACTCATTTTTCCCCTCGGCGTAAATATCTTCCATTTCCATCTTCCAAATTTTTTTTTTGGGGTGGATCCCCCCGCAGCTCCTTGGTCGTACATACAATATATGCAAATTAATGACAAATTAAGGTGTGTGTTTTGCAGTCTCCGTGGTCCGCGGTGCGTTAATGAGCTGCCTTCTGCGCAAGAGGGAGGAGAACCCAGCCAGAGGAGGGGACATGGTCATCGAGGTGGCTCTTATCTACTGACTGGGCTCAAATTGGGTGTGAGAATAAATTTCTTGGGTTTACGAGCCGCTCGGGCCTTAAGCCCTCTAAATACACACTGAAAGCCAAAGGAGGGAGAGGGCCATATCTATGGCTATAGAGAGATCTCTGAACTTTCGGGTCGTTAGATTCACCATTCAAGATTAATTGTTAATTTTTTATAGCCGCTCTCATTCCGTTGTTGCCCCGGCAAAGAAATTAAGTTGAGTTTAAGTAGTCTTCGTAGTAGGCTCTCTCCCCTCCAACGGAAATGTTATCGCCGTGGCAAAGAACCATAATTTGTAGCCATAAATCTTTTAATCTAAACACCAAATAAAATACACTTTCGGCTCACAGAGAGAGAAAGATATGGCTCAGATAGTTGGCCACATTCGTGGGCGTGTTTTTTTGTTGTTGTTTATTCCTCTACCAGGTGTGAAAAGTGATGGAAAAGCCCAAGAAATTAACTGCTTACCCCTTGGCTGGGCTTTAGGTCCTAATGAGACGCAGAAAAAGATTTTGGGTTGAGCTCCGATCGATTTGGAGTGGGAAATCCCAGCCATTTTTCATTATTAATTGTTTTACTTAGATATTTACTGTTTGAGAAAGAAAGAAGTGCAGGAAAACTGCAATCTCACCTAACGGAATGCAAAGGAAAATGTATATATTTTTTTATGGAAAAATGGGTAAATTATTGGCTTAAAAATTGCGTACGCCTTAAAGGGTTTTTTGATCATAACTTGGTTTAAAATCAACCGATTTCAGTCTGGTTTCGTTTTTAATTCCTAGTTTTTATGGGAGAACATTTCTGCATTCAAAACTTGATTTCTAATTTTTTGAAATTTTTTTTTTACAATTTTGACGATGAAACCCCTTACATTTTCTTGAAAAAATTGGGTTAATTTTTGGCTTAAAAATCACAAACTTTTATGGGGTTTTTTGATCATAACTCGGCTAAAACTCAACCGATTTCAGTCTGGTTTCGTTTTTTATTTCAAGTTTTTATTGGAGAACATTTCTGCTTTTAAATCTCGATTTCTAATTGTTTGAACATTTTTCACAATTTTGACTCCTTTACTCTCTGTCTCTGTCTCTAAGTCTCTGACTTAAATTATAATACTCAGCAAAGGCATTCACAGAAACTAACTAATAATCCAATTTATATATATTTTATATACAATATATTTTCACTGGTTTCTTCCAAAGAACCCAAAATGGAGGCTAAAACGTCGCTTAGAAGTGGCATTCGGAATTTTGAACGCTACAAATCCGAATAAAAATCGCATGCCAATGAAAAAACGGAGCCGACTGGCGGGCAGGCATCAAATTAAATTCAAGAAAAGACGGAGCGATTAAAAAGTTTTTAATTGTTGAATGTCGTGTCTAGATTGCGCCAGCAGGCAGACCAACAGCGAACACACGCTCGGAAAAGCGGAAAAGCACTGTTGAGCGGGGCCCGGGGAGGGGGGCGGTAAGGAGGCAAAGGAGGGCTCGGACTGGCTATAACATTTTTGTGTTAAACGCGATTAATTGCGATATTATATTCTTATGTAATCGTAAACGTAATCGCAGCCGTAAAAAACGCGACACAAAATATTATAGTTGGCCCCGAAACAGAAACGGAAAACGGAAAAACTGGGTGGGTGGCGGCAGGCGGAAGGCGGCCAGCAGGAGTAATAATAATGCACTGAGGCTTGCACTAGCCTTAAACTGGCACCTTAAATGCACTAACAATTGGAAAATATATATATATATTTCATATGGTTTCTATATAATTTGTATGTTTGCAAATTATTTTTTATATCTAAAGCAAACTTTTTATGTATTTTTTATATATTTTTGATAATTTAAATATATTTCCTATATTTTCTATATATTTTTGATAATTTAAATATATTTCCTATATTTTCTATAGTTTCTCTATATTTTAAATATATTGCTAATATTTTAAATATATTTTCAATATGGTTCTAATATTTTTAATATATTTCCTATATTTTCAATATGGTTCTTATATATTTAATATATTTCTTGTATTCTCAATGTATTTAAAAAATGTTTACTACATTTCCTACAGTTCCTATATATTTCTTATATTTTCCATAGTTTGTATATATCTTAAATATATTTCTTAAATTTTCAATATATTTCTTATATTTTCAGGGTAAGTTTCTACCAGATGATCTTGATATATGGAAATTAAAACTTGCTTAACCAGATCGATGTTACTTAAGTTACTTAAAAGACTTAAACTTAACTCATTAAACACTACCAAAAATACTCGTTTTCATAAAGAAAACTGGTTACAGGTATTTAGAGAGCATTTAAGACTCTTCAGGTTATTCCTTTTTACAAAAATAATCCACTTCCGCACTCACACTAACCATTTTTTGTTGCTTTTGTTTTTTTTTTGTTTCTTAATTTATAATTTAGTTTTAAGCTCAGCTCGGTGGCGACTTAAGTTTTGGTTGCCGCTTTTTGCCTTTTTGCCGTTTGCCGTTTGCCGTTGCAGTTGCATTAGTTGCTGTTGCACCTGGACATGCAACTCTGCTTTATGACTCATGACAACATGCAACATACATATAGGCTACGTTTTTCTATTTTCCAATCCACAATCTACCTTTTTTCCCCATTTCTGTGGTCTTTTTTGGTCTCGTTTAATGCTGCTCTAACGAGCATAAATGCTAGATAGAGCGTTGAACAGTTAGGCATTTTGTCTCCCACTCGGCGGGGCCAGTTCGTTGACTCTCTGGGCCCTCTCTGGGCCCCATAATTGCCACTAAAATGTCAGGTGTTAAACGCTATCAGCCAACTAGAACCAGCAACACAGCACAGCAACACAGACACACACAGGGAAACCCCACAAATTATAATGACAATAAAAACAAATTTACAGATTTCCACTAAAAAAGTAACAAAGAGTAGGAGGGGTTTAGAAATTAAGTGTGGTAGGTACCAAAAATTAGTATCGCGTTTTGCATCTCACACAGCCGAAGGGGAGGAACTCTGGCTGCAGAGCAGATAGAAACTATACACGTGGAAAAATTGTAGTTAATACATTTTCACTCAATTTTGGTATAAAATTGTTTTGCTAAGAGAGGAATCTTAAAACAGTTTTGAGTTAATGGACTTCTCTGCAGGGAGATCTCCCCGAATTATTATTATTATTAATGGACTTCTCTTGATATTAAGTCGATATATTTTGATTACCTACCACTTTGATTGCCGATAGATCTATGCCACATATTTCGATCAATTTTCCCAGATCGATTACTTATATATTTATTATTGTTTAAGCACAGCCCTAATCGATAACTTCTACTGCTTAAAGGTGCACCAAGAACACAATATATTCAGATTATTTCCTGCCTCTAACCTAGGTGACTCTTAGATCGATAACCTGCATTCCGATTATTTAATTTAAATTGTAAACTTAACCCTAATTGTCGTTAGATCGATACCATTTAGATAGGTGATTCTCCTGATTACCCGATTACCTATATTTGTATTATTTTGTAAGCTGAATTATAAATTTCCTAAGATCGATAACTTATAGGTAGAGCACCCGATATATTTCGATTATTTTTGCTTTCCATAATAACCTTAGATCGATGCCCTATATTTCGATTATTTCTTTAAGATTAAGAACTTGTATTTGAATCCTTTTCGACATATAACCCTCGATTTATATTTAGTATGAAAATAGTTTTTCAGAGTGTAGCCAACAAAGAGATAGACGCATTTATTTTGGCCCGAACCGTGAGCTGGGGAGGGTGTCAGGAGGTCCCACAGACCCCATTTGATACACACGACTAACCCCGAGAGCTCAGTTTAGTAGTTTAGTCAGGTTGAGTTCGCTTTAGAGGAACACACACACCACACACAGGGACAGCAAGAGCAACAAACACTCCACTGGCGGACCGGAAGCGATGCTTATCGGTCTATATTCTCGACCAAGTCCGCTTGAGGTCCGCTTCAAGTCCGCCCCTCGCAGCGCTCACCCAACGCTCTACATCCCACATCCCCCCCACTCCGAATTGTTCTCAGTGCATGCCAACAAGACAATAAACACATTGCCCACGGCTGACCGGCCGTTTTCCCCGGGGGGTGATCTAATCCGATGGCGAGGTGAGCCAACTAACTGCCGAAAGTAGATCCCTGATCTTGAAAATCAAAGGTAGAGTGGTGGCCACTCAGTGGGTTCTTCTACATGGCTTAGTTTTAATGGAAATTAAATAATTTGTAAAAGGGACATTTTTTATTTAAAGAAGAATATTTTATAAATCATACTACAATTTATATATACACATAAATAATTTGAGTGCTGACTGATTCAGTTAAAAGCTGTCTTTTTGCTATAAAATTATATCTGATCTTGTTTAGATTGTTTTGAGTACTAATATTCTGGTAATCACCTTCAATATTCAGGCCTATTTATTTATTTCTTTATTATTACCTAACCATCAAGAAAACCTCGTTTAAAAATGAGTTAAACATGTAAAAATTATAAAAAAATGCTTTGCATTGATGCTTTTTATTTGTTCATTTGCTTTTCGGGTTCTTCTTAGGTTTACAAATAAAAAGGCCTCCTTTGAAAGCATTCTAATTTAGAAAACCAAATAGTTTCCTTACTAAATCAGTAGTAACTATTTTAAAATCCACTAAAACCCGAAGACCATTGCGCTTTTGATTTGAATTTTTCCTGCTCTCCAGCCTGTTTTAATTAATCGTAATGTAGTCGGGTTTTTTTTGTGTTTTTAGTTCCAGTTGGGGGCGAACAAACCGATTAAAATATTTAAATTTCTTTGGTGGAGAGTGTCGAGAGAACACTTTGCATTTTATTTGCTTTGTGCGCCTGCGCGCCTAATAAATGAGACAATTTCCCTGCGCTGGCGCGCCACCAACACCTCTACCATCTGTATGTTTTGTATATAGAGGAACTTAAATTGAGAAAAACTGAAAGATTGGGGTGGGAAAAACTGGGAGAGAGAGACGACGGCTGTCATGCCTGGCTGCTCATTTAATTGTTCCTGCAGCGCGAATTTCGGTGTTGTTCCTGAGGCCACAGCGAAAAACCTCAATTTACCCAGACAGTATTTAGTTTTTTTTTTTTGTACTTTATATTATCTTTTTTTTCAAGGTATGTGGGGAACAGCTTGTGTGCCCCTGCAGCTTGCGTGCTTCGTCAGCTGCCGGCAATTATTTAAATCATTAAACAAAACTTAACCAACTGTTAAAATATGAACTTAAATGCATTTAACTGTTTTCGAGCTGTTTTGTCAACAAAGCGCTGTCATCATCATCATCATCATCATCATCGTCATCATCATAGTCATCATCCTCCCATATTACCTTCTATTTAGCCATTCAAGTTCGCCTCGTTCCTTGTGACTGCCTCTCTGGGCATTTTCGTTTTCGTGTCGTTCATTCCTGTCAGCACTTTCGACGCAATGGCGCTCAATTACCTGGCCACACTGAACACACTCCCACGCAGACACGGCCACACAGGCCGAACACGTAAACAGCCATTACAAGATCACTTTCAAGGGTACAGCCTGCAAAACTTTTCGTCTTGAAAAATATACTTGCTCTCAAAAACCACTCAAAAAAGCATGACGATCTAGAAATTTATTCCAGATTTCTATAATCCACAACTAAGCTTTAGTTGTGTAAATTGATTATTCCTTTCCCTTTTGTGTAGATAGATCAATATTAGCATACATACTCGTACTTTATATCCCACAACTCCGACTTGTACACACTTAAAAATACATTTAAATAAATTTCACGCTTGGTTAAGTCAGTCAGATGCGCGGATGAAAAGATACAGATACAGATGCGGAGATACAATTGCAATTATTATAATCATTTACATTTGACAGTGCCTGGCTGGGGAGTGGATAATTTATCATTTAATTTTTATATACATATATCTATTTTTTTTTTTCCTTCTGTCTGTGACTTTTGAGTTTCGGCTGCGAGCCGATGACAGGAGTGCATGCTAATGATCCTGCGAAGGACTCGGAATTTGCATACAAAACGCATAAAACGCAATTGGTTCGGTCGACTGGAAGCGATTCCCGCCATCTTCCCAGCACTCATTTGTTGGCAATTAATTAAGAGCCACACAAAAGGGGTTACAATTGTTGCATTATCGCTAACGATAATTCTCCAGAGAGCCAGAGATACTACCCAGGGGCCCTGGGTTTTGATTTGCTTGGTAATTGCTGCTGGCGAGCTTGTTAGACATTTGGCTTTTGCGGTTACCACTCGTGTTTCTTGTTTTTTCATCTATTTATTTCGGCGGTTCGTGGTAGCAGCATAATTATAATTATATCAAATTTTGAAACCATTTAAAACGCATTAAATGCGCCACAAAAGCCGGCTCCACTTCAGGCCAAGACAATGGCCAAACCACAAAAGAGTGGAGCGAGACACAAATAAATGTGACACTGAAACAAATTTATACAAACTGGGAGAGAATGCTAACAAATATTAGAATGGTTGCACTTGTCGCAGTCGAAATTTATACTTATTTTACTAAACTTTTCTTTTTGGTTTACTATATTTATATTATTTTCATTGCATTTGAAATATTCTTTAATTTGTTTACAATACATTTCGAATGTTTTTATAGAAGGATTTGTCACAGAAGTATTTCTTTAATTAATTAATATATTTATTTCAAGTTTTAAACAGTTTAAATAGCTTTATTTAGTTATTTTTATTTGGGTTTTAATTTAGTTTTTGTTTTCTTGATGTATATTAAATTAATTTTGAATTAATTTTATAGTTGTTTATGTATTTCTTCATTTTTTTCAGTGCTTGTCTAGAGGAAAGAGCTCTAAAAAGACAAAATTCCAGACTTAGAAGCGTAATTACGCCAGCTCTTTTCCGTTCGAGTTCAATTATTTATGGGCTAGTTTATTGGGTAGCTGTGAAGGAGAGAACAAAATTAACTGAAAATATATGTAATGATTTACCTCCCCGCCCCCCTCTCATATATCCCCCTGCCCAAACCACCAAACTGCTTCATTTTCATTCATAAGAGCTGTTAATCGATGATGAATGGGGGGAACAGAGCTGAGGAAGGGTCATTTTAATCAGATCTTCACATACTTTGTAGCTCGAAAATGCTCGAAAACCATAATACCCGGTAGGAAGGGTATCAAAGAAAGGCTTCATTAAAGCACCGACGGAGCAAACACTACTTATGAAAAGCATTAAAACGTTTTCGTTTACGCGAGGAGTTGGCCAAATGATGTGTGGCTCCCAGCCAAGAGACCTCCATTACGTTAAGAGAGAGAGAGACAGAGAGGGGCATATGGGAGGAGAAAGAGATGGGTAGAGTGGGTAGTCCGCTGGGCTGCCATGATGGCCAATTACTAAAACAATTCTAAGAAAAATATGCAAACGAGGGATTACACTAGTAGTTTACATTTTCTTGATATATCTTTATAAACAAATTATAATTTTTGGCGATATATAAAGTCTGACTTATGGCCTAATACTTGATAAATATATATTGTATTTTTATATAAATATATATTGAAAATTTTGAATAGATTATTTTCTTTGAAATAGAATCCCTAAACACTGTTCCTATGGCAAATTCATAGATCTAAAGCTTTACACAATTAGCCTAACAACTCGACTTATGTAGGGTAAAATGCAGCTGCGTGATTGTGATTGGATTAAAGGCAGAAAACATGCAAAAAAAAAAAAAAAGAAATAACAGAAAACAGAAAACGATCTCAATCCCACATCGATCCCCATTGCGATCGCTAATTTTTCGCGTTTATCTCATTATTCCACAGTTTTTGAGCATTTATCTGGCGACCCCAGCGATTGCGATTGCGAAATGCGAATGCATCCAATTAGAGCAGAGATCAGCAAAAGATCTCTTAGGGACGACTGATCGTGCTAAACTTCATTAAATCTTTCTGGCTTTCTGGCTTTCCCCACTCGCAGCTTGATTATTGGTTTGTGAAAACGTCTGCCTTCCCTCTCTGTCTCCCTGTCTCTGTATCTCTCTCCCTCTCGCCCTCTGAGATTTCTCCCAATGGCCACAAATTTATGCAAAAATGTTGAAAATGGTTGGCTACCGAAAATGAGCCCCTTCATCTCGGGCTCAGTTTTTTCTTATTGCCATCGGCACATTTTCTCCTCGTGTATTTTGATTTTTATTTAAGTGCCGGCTACTGGTTTTAACTTTTAACAGAACGTAAACGAAATGGCCAGGGCTTTCTTTTTTGACTGCTGTATAATCGCAGATTAGCCCTATAATTAAAGGTATTTTTAGTATATTTTTGTTGGCAGAGTTCAATGATCAGAAATAAATTAATTACTAGGCAATTAGGTTCAGGTTTCTATGAATAGTTTAAAATATATTAGAGTAAATAATAATACAAACTACTAACCCAATAAACTAATGAAGAGAACATTGTATTAACTGCTTAAGTTTTCAACTGCAAAGAAGTCTTTTTCAAACTTTATTAGCTCGAATAAATTGTGTATTAATTTCTTAAATATCAATGAATATTTATTTCCTACTAACCACTTTTATGTCTTGCTGAATTTATGGTTTAACATTTTCCCAGAGTCTCGCCAATCAATCAGCGAAAAAAACATTCACCTAACGAGGTGTTAAAATCATCTCGAAAACGTTAATCTGTTACAAGGGTTCCCCTCACACAGTCCAGAAATAAATAAAAAATCAACATCTTCGAACAGGCGCTTGTCATTAGAATATATTGTTCGTTCGAAACGAGATCTGTTGTTGTTGACTCTATATATATATGTATATATAGTCTGGATGTGTCTAATAGTCGCGTTTGGGTATTTTGCCTTTTCATTGATGGCCTTTTCCATGAATGAACCGAGCGTTTTCATTGAAGACATCTACCAATTCGTTTCAACATTTTGCTGCGTAATTTGTGTTAAGTGGTTTCGGCCCACTTCAGATCCGAAGATCCAAAGACCCCTTAGCCCCATCTGGATTCTTCAGATATTTCGGTGGGGCTACTGCCAACTCAGCTTCCGCATGGACTTTATAGTTTTTTTTTTTTTTGTTTTCTTCTGTTACAAAAAGGTAAACAAAAATAAATCAGACGAGTGTGAAATATTTTATATAGTTGAGAGAAATTTCAGTGTCATTTACACCCTGAATTAATATATATTAAATAATAATAAAGCACATGCCAAATAAAAAATATATATTTTACTTTAGTAAAGATCGTAACCCTTCAACAAAAAATTCTTTAAAAATTTTGAAACCCATCTACTGGCTGTATATTTTCCTTGTGTAAATCCCGGGGAATTAAAATGCGGCAAACTGTGCATTTATCCCCACTGGCCAGTGGCCACGCCCCCGAAGCCCGAAGCTTGCCCCAAAGTGAAGAGATCACTTTGATCTATGCCGTGGGATTTTGTTTATTTTTGTTCATAATCGACCCCTCCGCCCCCACCAGATGATCTTTTCTTCGGGGGCTCCATTCCCTGCTCTTCGGATCGGCTGTCTTTTGATCAGGCGCGAAAATTGTGCGTCTACCGTGGCTGAAAGTCGGAGTCTGGATCGGGAATCGGATACTGAATACTGGATACTGGTTACTGGTTACTGGTTACTGGTCACTGGTCTCTCTGGTCTCTGGAATCGGAATCGGAGGCATTTGCTACCGACAATGACGCACAGTATTTTGGCATGATCATTGCCGATCGCTGATGATGATGATAAGGCAGTTATTGGCAAGAGAACAGCAAAAGACATGCCCATAACTACACAAGCATAAAATGGGAGAAAAATAGTAAGAATCAAAACTTACTCAAGTCAAATTTATCATTTAAAAAAGAGACATAAGATAATAAAATTTACTAAAGGTAAAGTCAGCTATTTGTGGGAAACAGCAACAGATTTGGCCACTTAAAACGAAATACTTTTCTTAGTTAAAATTAAAAAGGCAGCTCGTTTTTTTCCGAGTGTGTAAAGAGATCATCGTTCTGATCCCAGATGATGATGAGTTGCATTAGTTGGGCCCGAGGGCCAGTTGGCTGAACGGCGGCGGAACGGTTTATTAGCTTAAATGGTGGCTGGAATGTGTGAAATCTAGTTTGGCGATAATCGATCATTTGAGGATCTTCGATCTGTCGGTGATCTTCAGCGGTATCTTAAAACCGAACAGTTGCTGGGGGATTTTTTAGGGTTTTAGAACTTTAGAACTTAGAAGAAAAAATGATAGAAGAACTTATAGAGATTGAAAACCAGACTAACAGCATCCCAAATAGCATATTTTCAAGGACTTTAGAGTTCTCTAAAAGAGCCTTAAACGTGCTTCAAAAATGCCTTAAGCGTGGTCTAAAAATATCTTAAAAGCGCTCTAAAAGAGCTTTAAGAGTGATCTAAAAGACCCCTAAAAGTGATCTAAAAGAGCCTTACAAATGCCCTAAAAGAACCTTAAAAGATCTCTAAAATAACCTTAAAAGAACTCTAAAAGAACCTAAAAAGAACTCTAAAAGAGCCTTAAAATTGATCTAAAAGAGCCTTAAAAGTGATCTAAAAACGCCTTAAGAGTGCTCTAAAAGTCCCTCAACAGTGCCTTTTAACTGTTACGCAAAGACACCTGTGCAGGTAGAAAACCGCAGAACTTTCCGCCTTTGACTTTCTGTGCCCCGTGCGGAAACTAACTCAATTCCTCTGCTCCCCCGGCTCCATGTAAAAATATATAATTATAATTTGCTACGCACATTGTATGCTGTTTTAACCACGATCTAAAAAAAAAAAAAAGTACAAAATAAAAAAAAATAAAAAACAAACCCTGGGCCTGCTTTGGTTTGGGTGACTTGCCACGCTTCACTGTGCCCATAAATTGCAGCACTTTGGAAAATGTTTAAAGCATTTTTCCAGTGAATTTTTCCCATCTATTGCTCGAAACGGAAACGGGCAATTTGCAAAAATACAACAAAAAAAATATGAAAAAAGAATGTGCAACCATATATTTACACGACTCTTAATATATATGATGTTTATACGATATATAATGGCGGGGTTGGAAATCGGTGCATTGACATTATGCGTTTAGTTACGCACACGCATTCTGCCGGCATTTATTGCACGCAATGCGCAATTTTGAAGCCTAAACTGGACAATTTAGAGAAGCTCTCAGCTCTCAGCTCCCAGTTCTTGATTCTCAGATTTCTCCCCTATATATAGTATATATATGAAGGTTCGTTCCCTTGTAGACATTTATGCGGGGACAATCCCAAGCAATTTGCTAAATAAGCAGCTTCAGCCTTCGCAATTGTTTTCGCAATGCGTCACTGCCTTTACGTTTCAGTGTCGCTTTTTGAAAGGTTTTTTTTAAATATATTTTTAGACACATGGAGGAGGTAAAGGCACACCCTTAGCTGCACTATATAAGATGCGTAACGCCATGAGAACTTGGTGAGGATTTTAAGCGGACTAAAAAATGGTTTTTTAATAAATTTCTAGAAACATGATAGAGGCAGTCCACGCCCTGGGCTGAACCACAGATTATCAGATTTTTAAGCATTTATCGAGTGTTAAAAATATAATTTTAAATATATTTTCATTCGAATTCCAGTCCCCTGCCAAGTTAATAACCCAAATAATATGCGTAACGATTTTAAACGAGAAAGTGCGAATTTCGTTGATAACTACAAAAAGGTTCTTAAATATTAAATATTTTCTGATATATTCAAAAGGCAAAATGCACTTGATTTTTAATAAAATCTCTGATTTCGATTTTTAACAAATGTCTGAGCTTTCTGTATGTTTTCTCTCTCTGTCTCTCCCCTGGTTAATTTCGTTTTGGAAAAGCAGCATTTATAAACTAATTAATTATGTAAAGTGGCTTCCTGTCTTGAGCAAAATATTTCATAGGTTTCCATTGTCTATCTCGGCTTTCATGAATCCATAATTTTTTGATAATTTTTCCCCCCGTACTATTATTACTATTTTTTGGCCTACGGTCACGTCACGTTTTCTTGGTTAGGACAATGGAGGCCATTCGATCAGTTCGATACACGGCTATTATAAAATCGTTAATAAACGCTTGTCAATTTCCAGCAAAGTGTAGAAAAAACGTTTACAGTCATTAATAATAGCAATTTCATAAGTTTGTATAGAAAATCGAGTTGCCTCTGTTTATGGCTGCCTCGTTTTCAAAAAATTAAAAAAAAAAACCCCTTCGGGCGTTAGAGACAAATCTCGTACCCTTTTCTGTCTCCATGGAGGTTTTTTTTCTTTGGATTTCTTGATTTTGTATATTTGAGTTTCAACTTGAGTGCGTCAAACAGTAGCCAGGTTACACTTTTAAAAGATTATTTGGTTATTTAGAAAAATAAGGAAATACGATTTGGATGGCATTTAAATTAATTATTTTAATATAATTACATTTCACGTAAAACAAACTTGTGTTCACAGCAAAAGTTTAGCTAAATATGGAAAACTTAAATAAGTCTTTGAAATATTTTTAAAAAATATAGAATAGCTTGTTAATACAATTTTTGTAAAATGTCATATAAAATAACCCAAATGCCACCTGTTTGAGTGTTATTTGCTTCTGACTTGGCCAACAACCAACTCGTTTAACACGTCGGTAGTCACCAGTCGGTAGCCAGAAGTCAGAAGCCAGAAGCCGCCAGTATACCAAAGATACTTATATACACATACTATTTTATATATATTGAAATGGATCAATGAACCTGAGCGGCCGACCCGAGGCGTTGCTGTCGGCAAAACTCAAAAGTAAAATGAGAAAAAGGAGGGAAATGCCGAGGATGAGGTTTATTTTCAGTAGTCCAGCGATGCCAAGGCGCCCATTTAAAACCTTTTAAGTCATCGGGCACGCCCACTCCTTAAATGCCGCAGCCGCAGCAGCAGCAGTGTTGCCTTTGCGCAGGCGCCACCCTGACGCCGGCCGGAAATACATATAGAAACGGTGAGGGGGGGAGGGACCACGGACGGACGGACAGACGGATAGACGGACGCTGGCCGAATCGTTTCCAAGTTTCTATTTGACGCCTTGACTGCGGGTGTAAAAACCGAAAAGCAAACTGAAAAATAATACCGAAAATGCCGAGGGAAAGTTGCTGAGCTCCTTGACTAATTCGATTGCAATTACAGTGAACACAGCCTAAAGGGGACTGTATTGAAATCATAGAAAAATATAAGAAGTAAATGGGAAGAAATGGGTTTTTAAAATTTTTACAACATTTTAAGATTATAAGCAAGCTAAAGAAGATAAAAAGTGAAGGAATAAGGTTTTTATAAAATTTTAACAAAGTGATGGGATTATAAGCAAGCCAAAGATATATTGATATACTTTATAAGTTAAGATATCTAAAATATTTTTAAAGGTTTTGCATAAGTATTATTTTCATTAAAAATGTATATTTTTTTTTGCATAAAAAGCAGACTTAAATGCTGAACTCTTTCAATGTTTGTATTTTTAAACCGAAGGTGTACTTTATAAATGACGATATCTAAATTTGTTTATAGTTTTTCCATTGCCCAACGTTTTTTACAGATTTTTCTGTGACTGCATAATAATTATTTTCATTCAACATTTATTTTTTCTATTTTTATGCATTAAAAGCAGGCTTAAATGCTGAACTCTTTTTTTTTTTATATTTGACCGAAGGTGTACGTTTTAAATAAGATATCTAAATTTTTATATAGTTTTTCCTTTGTCCAACGTTTTTTACAGATTTTTCGGTGACTGCATAATATTTATAATCATTAAGCATTTATTTTTCTTGTTTTCTTGAAATCTGTTGTTTTTCAATTTTTTAATTATAAAATTAAAACATTCTTTTAAAATTTAAATATCTAAATTATTAATTTAGTTTTTCTCTTATCTCAATTTGTTTTTAAAGATTTTTCAAAGACTACCAAATATTTATAGCCTTTATTTTCCACCACATTTACCTTTACTTCAAATCCTTGGGCATTCCCCTATATCTAGGGCCCACTGTGGCGGTGTATGTGGGCGTAGGGAGGGAGAGGGATTTCGTGGGGGTGAGACTGTGACAGGACTTAACTCATAATCCAATTAAAGGGATGGCAGTTGCCTCACTCCCAAAAATTCCCCTGAAATCCGCTTCCTGTCCGCACCTGTGTGTGCGGCCTTTGGTTTTTAATTTTCTCTGGGGGATTTTGAGTATTGTTTTTTCGATTTTTATTGTTTTTCTTGTCGGTTTTTTATTTGTTTTATTTTTTTTTTGTTCCTTTGGTTTTTTTGGCACGGCAAGCGGCGGCTGGGCTATTGATCGATCGACCAATGATTTTGCATAAATTACAGTTGGCCGCTTGAAATAAAAATGTTAACTTCGATGGACTCGAACAAAAGCCTGAAAAGTTGACCCCAGCGAATAAATATGAATTCGTACAGAACACTTTAAAGAGACCGAATTTTAAATGCTCTACATAAATTTTACAATAAAATTAGTCACTTAATTGAGCAAAATAATTATAAGTTCTTACAGAATAGAAAATATAAATAATTAATCTGAGGAATCCTAATTGCTCTATTTAATATGACAATAAAATAAAATGAAAGTTGGAATACTGTTGGCTTCAATTAGAACTAAAACACTGTTATTAATAATTAAAATCGCTCTTTGATTCAGCAAGTATAATTTTTTGTTTAATGATTTTAAACAATTAAATAGCTCAAATCTGAAAGTTGAACTCGTCCGTGGGTTCTGGCCGGGGCTTAGTTTTCATTGATTCCCCTGATTCCGATTCGATTCAGATCGATTCGCTTCGTATTGCCGCCTCGACTGATGAAGTTGTTATGCTCGAGTCATAAAAATCAGTTTATATTTGGAGATGGCTTTGGCTCTGGCTCTGGCTCTGGCTCTGGGCTTTCGTTGCACGGATGCCACCCAGGCCGAAGCTATTAGATACAGATACAGATACAAACCGAACCGATAGATACACAGTCGGCGGAGATACACATTTTGGGGCGGCGCGGCTCTATGCGTTACTAATTGGCGTATTTTTGCATGCGACAAAACCGTTGAACAATAATTATTCAATTGTGCGTCATCGTGAGTCAGCGGCGGATATAAGCCGGGGATATATATATTTATATATGTATTTTTTATATGTGTGTTTGATTGTTGTTAACAAGCGCTATCTGGCAATGCAGATCTGCAGCCTTTGTGGCCTTAATTACAATCTTTTGAATACATTTGGCGCTTAATCACGAGCCCATCCATGATCCGCGGCCTTTTTCAGACCTCATCTCTCACCTGCCTGCCGGCCAGGCAACTTCATTTCATTCTCTGCCGCCTGTTTCACATATCCCTAAATACATATATTTATTTGTGAATTTATTTGTGCCTCTTCTGGTTATTTCCTGTATTATTGTTGGTGGCTAAAGGGGTATGCTAGCTAAGCTGCAGCAGGCCACAGGTTTTAGTTAGGTCAGTTTGTCCAACTGCATGCGTTACATACAATATTTTCTCAGCCATAGAATATTTTTAATAAAATGTTGCACTTAATGCCAAATGGCGGGTATCTTATAGTCGAGGTAATGCCACGTTTTTTTTTTCCCACTTTTGTACACTTTTTTGGCCAGTTGAAAGGCAAACCCTGAGCTGCAATCATCAATCAAAGAGCCTCTCTTTGAGCTTTCGGCTTTCAACACATTTAGCCGCGCTTCAGCGGTTTGAAATTTCAACTGGCGACGTCTTGGCCAGGGTCTACACTGCAAATAATATGTGTTACCCTCCAGCAAGTGTTGTAAATTTAGCAAAGTCTTTGTAAATTCATTTCTTTCAGTTGAGAAATGTGTGTTGCCGCCGCCGCCGCTGTATGCGTGAGCAGAGCTCCTTCTTGGCCACGTCTAAATGCTTGACCACCGGCCATAATAGTTGAAGTTGTTGCCGAAGTTTTACGGCCAAGCGTCTTCGCTTTTGCGGCTTCATCTTGGCCAGTTTCTTCTCCTTGTCCGCCGCTCTTCCTCCGCCCCTCGATCTGCTCTCCTTTGGCTGGCTTTTGTCAAGTGGAAAATGCTGCAGAAATGCGGGGTACTTAGGTCCGACACCACCACAAAAACCGCACAATTTAATACCAAACAAGGAATTAAAAAACCAGAAAACTAAAAAAAAAACAAAGATTATAAAAAGAAACTTTACAAAAAACGACCCAAAATATGTGGCGTAAAATTTGAAATGATATTTTGTAACTCAAACAAGGAGGGTATTTAATTTTAACAAGCGGAAGTATGTATACTCTTTTATAAATAATTATTCAAGGAAAGGAAATTGGGAATATGGGTAAATTTATTTTTATATTTGAAATTATAAATTATATGAAATTATATTACATATATTTTTAATATTATAGGTTAATTTCTACCTACTTTAAAAAGAAAAAGAAGTAGAAAGTTTCATTAAAAAAACCTAACAACGAGAATTCAGCTTCAGTAGAAACGAAAATACGGAAAATACGAAAAGCTAGATCAACTCGCCTGCTGATAATCGTAAAAAATATATGCATTATAGGAAGCATTTTACTGCCTGCCAAACTGCTTACTAAAATCATAATACCCTTTGCAAAAGCAGTATAAAAATATGGTACAACAGTTTTAAATTCTACATTTAAATTACAAAATCCCAAGCAATTTATTTCAGCAATTATGAATACTATATAATTTTTTTTATAATATTGTCATATTAATTTCCAAGTAATTTAAGTATTTATTTACTTGACTTGGAGAACTCTTACAGGACTCATGCCAAGGACACCTCACGAGTTGAGGCTTCCTTGCTGTAGAAACCTGATACTTGAAACATTGTATCGCAGCATAGACCACTTTACACACCTATAAAAAAAAGGCCAAAAATGTGGCTAGTTTTACACTTAAATAAATATATATTCCCAAGCTCAGCTTAGTAATAAATAGTACACCTTTTAGGGCTGACAAACCGCTGCGGCACAGTTCTTTATCAATCCGCTCAGAAGCCCTTCCTTGCCACAAAAACCGCACACATCATCGACACAACATCAACGCTCGGACGCGGGGCAGTTGCCCGGCGGAGCTGGGAAACCCCTCCACTCCGCTGCCCCCCTGTCCATCCCCATCCCCATCCCCGGCGGTTGGCACTTCGACCCCGCACCTCCGCACTAAATTGGTAACTAAATACTTAAACTAATTTTAAGGTTTAACAAAGTCCATGGGGAATTGTCGCTGACAAGAGAGTTGACCGCAGGCGATGAGGTGTCTCGGTGTGTGTGTGAGTGTGTGGCCAACACCAATACCAAAGGCATGCCTGTGGTCAAGCTGGTGGACTTCTTACACTGCAAAATATTTATTTTAATGAAATCAAGTGTCCTGTACATAACTGAAAGTAAAAGTTAACGAGCTTTGATCTCACACTCGAAATATATTTCGGCAACGTGTATGAAAATGTTATAATATATTATTTCCATTTGAATAAAACTCTTTGAAATATTTATTTCGAATTGTACGTCTTCTTTTAAAATTAGCAGAAAATTTTAGCTGGCATGTATATTTTTTTTACTATCTAAATAAAAGGATACCCAAAATATATTTATTATATAATTTAAGTGAAACTAAAGCCCTATATTTCTCTTAAATAAAATGATAGCCTCCATAAATTTTTCTTTTATTATCAATATAAAATTCCAGACCTAATTTATTTTTGAAATAGAACCTTAAATATTTTTCTTACGATTTTTTACACAGTGCATTCAGCATTCACTTTTATTTTAAGGGAAGGCGAGAGTGGAATTTACAGGAGGGGCAGGTGACACTTACAGTGGTTAGCAAAATATTTAATTCAGATTTTTAGGTAATGAAAATATACAGGAATTATCTACCTCATCAGTATCCTAGATTGGCCTACAACTAATGATTGTTTAGCGCGAAAACCAGCAGATTTAAGGTATAATTATAAATTCAGTTGAAAATTTTAGTGCAAGGCAAGCATACAAATTAAAAATTGAAATAAAATTCATAAATATAGGAATTTAGAGGAACTAATTTAGCTTTCAGCCCACTGAGAGTTCTATCACTTTTCCAAGGTTCTGGAATTTATAGAAACTAATTAAGCCCTCAACTTGCTTAACTCCCGTTTTCATATACAGCTGACCACTGTAAGTAGCTCCTAACAGTTATTTACATTGCTCACTAATTTCCCATACACAATATACATAAATATACACATATTTCTATGGTTTCGCGAATGCACAAAAAAAAAAAAAAACCCCCCGAGTGGAGAACGAAAATTCCAAATATGAAATTCAATAGGGTAAACGAAAGGCACACCGCGGCGCAAGAGGGATCACCATTTCGGGTCGTTCCAAGTGATAAATACAATTAAGATTGCATTAAAATTAAGCATAATTTAGGAATTAAATATTTAGAAAAATAATTAATAATTTAATTCTCGGCCGTGATTAATGGCGCCCTCCGATATCATACATCTCGAGCCTGCTAATTATTCATCGGGTTCATCACGTCGTGTGAACTCGGTTTGTAGGTTTTTGTTATAAGATGTTCGTGCTTTGTTTTTTCCCTCTCTCCCCATACTTTTTGCTGTAATTTTACCGAAGCTTTTTACCGCAAATGTCTAATGAAGGTGGTCCGCTTTGATTGAGTGGGCGCAATTAAGACTGCCAGAGAGGGTGGTGTGGTGGGTGACTGCATTAGATACACGTACTGCCAGATACTGGGAGACTGGGGGATACAGTTGCTTGCCGCGCATATTTCTCACTCATAATTAAGTCGTTTTGAGCGCGTTTAGAAATTGTTTTCGCTGCGTGTTCTCAGCCTTTCAGACGGCCGGCTTCTTGTTTGCAAAGTGAGCAGCTAATTGCAACAGATTTTCCCATGGAATCCAAGCGCAAAACCGAACCACTTGCCCAGGCGAATGTCTGAAGTCTGTACAGAGAGAGAAACCAGTGAAAATAAACCTGCCAGTTGAGCTGACATTTAGCAAGAATCTCTATATATATCTTACTGTGTAGCTGACACTGTCTATGGCAATCCCAAATTGGGTTATTATGTGCATAGTTATTGCCAAGATGATGCCAACGCCTCCTCCGTTCGTTGCATGCGACACTTAATTGGCATAAAAAAAATGCAGCCTGCTGCACAAAAGGTTTTTAGCCAAGATTAGGGTCAGAAACTGGCACAAATCTCAGCGTAAATTTCCTTACTTAATTAATGGAACCACAAAAACATTAAAAACATGCAGCAAAGATAGTAAATTCCTATGCTAATTGGCCCCAGCGAGTGGAGTCTTCAGAAGAGACATCACAAAAGTTTCCCATTGATAGGATTTATTGGGTCACCCGCTGGCATGTAGGAAGAAAAATCAACAATAAGTAGAAAGTTATAGTAATTATGGTACAGTTTTTTTTAGCTAAGCTTAAAATATATTGTTTTTGTTAATTGTTTAAGGGAAAAAACTGTACAGATGGTGAGAATTTCCATTAGCAAAAGAAATGTCCAAGAGTGAAGGCTAGAAAAATATTCTTGTTAAGGTACTGATGAGGTTTCTTATGATTTTAATCCTCTCAAAAATTATTCAATCAAAAAATATATTTTAAACATAAATTTCTAGCTTAATTTGGGGTGTTTAGTGTCCCAGAAAGTCAGAACTATTGGCGAATTCTAACCTCCCTTAAGGAGTTCTATTCTTCTTGTTGCAATTCTTTGGCCATTAAACCCATTGTGTTATGGTTTTGCCACGCATAAATATCCGAAAGTTATTATGCCTTTTCAGAGTGAATATATGTGTGTGTGTGTGTTTGTATTTGTGGTCATTACCAAAATTGGCCCATGGCACCCTCTGTGGCCTGAACACGCACAAAAGATCAAAAAGATACAAAGTTGTTGTGTGGCTGCTGCTGGACTGCTATTTTAGTGACATGATCAAAAGCGGAAATCCCTGTTGAAATTTCCATTTAATTTCTGTTACTTCAACTTTTCAACTTTTCAGTTTGAGTTTTTAGAAAATTGGTCCAACGCATAAATTGTTATGCCTCATAAAGAATACAAAAAACTGTAGCCAAGCGTTTCGTGACCAAATATGCTAAACAGTGACAATTTCACAAATACCCATTGTTTGTGCTAGTTGTAATTATAAGCGGCAAGTACGGGCACAGATACAGATACGGATACACAGATGCAGATGGATGGAGATAGGGTTGCAAATTCATTTGCGAAAACAATAGGAAATGGGCTGTTTTAAAGCAACTTTTTTTGTTATTACCTTTTTTTTTTGCTGCTGCCATAACTATGTAACTTGTAAGCCATAAAAAGTACAGTGCCGCAAGGGGTTAAAAATTAAACTAGTGATTAATGGAAATTGTTTGGAATTGAAATTAAAAATAGTGTTGGTAATATGAAATTAATAAATAAGTATAAATACTATTTAATAGTATTTTAAAACTGAAATGAAAGCTCTGATAAAGTCTCAAAAAATTTTAATACTGAATTATTATAAATACTATTTAACAAAATTATAAAACTGTTATAAAAATGCAAATGCTGAACTATTTTTAATACTCTTTAATAGGCTTTTAAAACGTTTAGAAACTTTTAGCTTTAGAAATGTCTCTTAAAATTATAAAACTGATTTTTTTTATTTCCAAAAAACATATCAAATATCTTGAAAAATCGAAAACACCCCACTGTTTGCGCAAAACAGAGACAGCACATGAATTTAATTGAGTTGGACGATTCCGAACTGAAACCCAAACCGAAACTCAAACTCAATTATGCATGCACCCCCGGCTTTACTTTATCTATTGTTTTAATGCGACTCTTTATCTGCTTTAATTAGTTTTCCACTCGATTTTCAGATCTCCCCCCATTGTGATGCAGAGAGCCTGCCCAAGTAGTGCTTCCCCTTCCCGTTTTTGGTTTTATTTCTCTCTCTTTTTTGAGGCTGGTTTCGAAAGAAATGAATTCGGTTTGAAAATGATAATGATATAGTTACGCCATTATACACGGCCTGGAAATAACTTCCGTTTAGGCTAGACTTTTGTTTTAATTCGGGCAAACGCATAACCGGAAGTCTTGTAATCAACGGCGGTTCGGAAATACATACAAAACGTCAATAAGGTAACACGAACGGCAAATGGAAGCTGGGCGCTCAAAAAAAATCATAAAGCACATTTTGATGGCTTTATAAACTCAAAAGGTAGATGTTATTTCCGGTTTCTGGGGGGACTTTATCAAATGCAAATAAAATATTTAAAATTATAAATTCTTTGTAATAATACGAATAAAAAAACGAAAAAAGTAGAAGAAGTAGTTCGCGATTTTTGAGCCAAAAAATTAACCCATATTAAAACAAAAAATTAAAGGAGTCAAAATGTTAAATAATTGGAAAAATTAGCTATCAAGTTTTGAATGCAAAAATGTTCTCCCATAAAAACTAAACTAAACTAGAAAAAACGAAACCAGGCTGAAATCGGTTTAGTTTTAGCCGAGTTATGATCAAAAAACCCTATAAAAGTTTGATGATTCTTAAGCCAAAAATGAACCCAATTTTTTCAAGAAAATGTAAGGGTTTCATCGTCAAAATTGTAAAATTTTCTCAAAAAATTAGCTATTGAGTTTTGAATGCAGAAATGTTCTCCTGCAAAAACTAGGAAGAAAAAACGAAACCAGGCTGAAATCGGTTGAGTTTAAGCCGAGTTATGATCAAAAAAGTGTATCGATAAATAAAGATTTTAAGATGCAATTTTAAACTCAGAATGCAGATTTTGTTAAAACAAGTAAAAATAAACACAGATAGCTTTTCAAATAAAAATATTCTTAGCGTTTTGTTTAAATTTTATTTATTAAAAAAGGGAATAAATCAATCAAAATCGATTTAGAATTAATATAAAGCGATTATTCTTATTCTTCCAAGAAAGCAAATGATGCAGATTTGCGCATCTTTCAAGTCTTTTTGGTTTCATTTGATGATTAACTATAAAAATAGTTAATTTAACTCCTTATTAATCAAGTTTTATAACAAACAATATGTTTTCTTTGTGTGTTTTTTGAGTGTGTCACCATCTCTCCCCCCTCGCACCCGTGAAATCCCACATGAATTGCTGCTAAAATGCTTGAATTTCTCTGCTTTGCCAGGCACTTAGCCCGGAATTGTATTTTGAATGTTACTCTAATCTTCGATAAATCACAAACACACACATATACACACTCGGATAGTTGACTGGGCACTTCCGATTCCGATTGCGATTGCGATTGCGATTCTGAACCCGAATTCTATTCCAATCCCCCCCCCACCCCAGGCCATGCCAATGTTCAATTGAATTTTAATGGAAATCGACGAGGAATAAAAGAGACTAAAGCGCTGTAAAAAGAAATTTCAGCAACATTAAAGAAGCAGGACAAAAAAAATGGGAACATATTTATGCTGGAAAATGAGAAGATGGCAAAATGATACAAGAAATTAGAAACGTTTTTTCAAAAATTGCACAAATTGATAGTCCTTGGGGGAGTCAAGGGAGCTGTGGTTGGGTTTAAGAATTTTTGAGATATACATCCATTTTTAAGCTAATTATTATTCTTATTTAAATATTAATTAATGGTTCTTAAAGAGAAGCTACCTATTTAGAGTCAAGCTTCAAAAAACAACACGCAGCAAAAAGGAGTATTTATAATATAGTAAAATGTTGATGGGTTTTCATCATTCACAGCAAGCAGGATAACAGAATTTTGGTTATCCTTGCTAAAATTTAGAACAGTGTATCTTTTAAATCCGTTTCTCCCTGCGCCTCGTTCATTTGTCAACGATTTTTTCCAGCCGCTCAGCGGCTACGTTCTGCTTCAATTCAGCCAAATGCTGTTAGTCAGGGAGAGGGTCTCCTCCCTCCCTGCCCCCCTGGGGGTGCCAGTCCCCCCTGGAAAAGTAGTCTAGCCAATCGGCAAAATACCCCAGGACATACCCCCCCAGGACACATCCCCCAAACCCGCTCCTCGGCGCCCAAAAATCAGCCATTGCCCAGCGTAACCAAAAAGCTAAAATGGCCAGTTTTACAGTTTTACAATTTCAAGTGCGTGTGTGTGTGTGTGTGTGTGTGGACATTTTTCTACACAATCCAGGCTACGTTTTCGGAGGGAAATTTCCACGTTCCGGGGGGAGGCACATGATGGCGGCTTTTCCGTCTATCTTTCCTCTTTTTTTTTTTTTTTTTTTGTGTTCTGCTTATTTTTGTGTGTTCTTTTTGGCTGTTTTTAAATGGGCTTTTTATGCGCGGCAGATCAATAATATATATAAGGGGGAGATATAGCCGGGTGGGGGGAGGATGGGAGGATGGGAGGATGGGTCAGGAAGCGTGGACAGGATATGCGCGCCAGGCGGAAATGTGCACATTTATTTATCCTGTTTCGATTTCGCTTTGATTTCGTTTCATTTTTCGGTTGGTTTTTTTTTATTTTTTTCAAATCCCCTACCCTGCCCCGTGGCTGCTCCTGATTGTCCTGGCAACGCTAAGCGAAATTTTCAAATGGTTTGCCCCATGGGGAATTCGAATTGGGAATTTGGGATGGGCATCGGATGGATGGGCACCCTGTTTAGTGGCTTGTGACCGAGGGCCGAGGGACGAGGGACCATATGACCCCTTGTTGTGCCAGGATGAGGACCAGGACCTGGACCTGAACCTGGACCAGGACCAGGACCAGGACCTCGCGCGCTCAGGCAGGCACAAAAAATGCTGTAAAATATTTGATACGAGATTTTTCACGGCTGGTAGTTTGCATGTTCAGCACCGTTACTGCGCCTGGCGCCGCTGCCGTGTCATTTGCATAAAGGAATATCTACGGAATATCCTGCGGCTCCTATTTCCCATTTTGGCAAAATGCAATTATGGGGAACGGAAAATACAATCAGAATCCGCGCGATGTGCCAATGTCTAATTGGGTTTTGTTGTGGAAAGAAGAATTTCGGTGTTCTACACCTAAGAAAACTCTTTTTAGAATAAAGGAAAAACCCCCTTTTCTATCAGAAATAGTGTGAAAAAGGTTATATTTCAAACAATCAAAGGTGGGGAGGCACGTGCCCTGCCTTTGCCCCTGAAATGTGGGCATTTTGTAGCTTCTTCAACTTCTGGCTTCTGGCCTTAACTCTTGGCTCCTCTTAACTCTCGAAACAGCAGGCAAGTAACATTGCTTCCTGCGCGGCGGGACGATTAATGGAAACGCGGAACGGGGAAATTAATGATCAATGCAGAAGTTATTAATGAGAAGTGGATACTGTGGATGCTCCCAGCAGCTGCTGTGCCACCCGAGCTTATCGAAATCTTTTAGCCCAAAGTGGCTACTGTGCGTTCTTGTACTCCAGCCGCCAACGCAGTCAAAGGAGAACCAGCCACCCTGAAGGTGCCACAGATCTATGATCAATCCGAATCAAAAGGCAATTAGTGGCAGATTGGCCGGCGAATGTCAAAGAGAGTCAAGCCAAATGGTCAAGACAAGACAGTTAATATAGAGGGTAAAACTAGAAGGAAGCTAGAAGGAAACTAGAAGGCAGCTAGAAGTCAGCTTCTTTTATATAAGATGCTGTAAGCTAATATATACCCCCTCTAAACTGCTCTCAAAGTACAGTTGCGCATTAAGCTCGATTACCACCGATACCTTTTTGAAATCAATATGGAATATCCCAACTTGCCCCAGCGACTCACTTTTAAGATCAATAGTCGCAGCCGCAGTTTGCCAGAGCATCGAACTTAATGCTCTCCGATTACCCCAGCGTTGCCATTTGCCGCCGCAAAATGTTATAAATTATTGTAAATTTGTTAATAGTAAATGTTTAAGCGCTTGATTACATAAAACTACATATATGGCAGACCGCAGATACATATGCGAAGCAGAGCTCCGATTGCGAACTAAAGTGTCTAATGAGCTGCGATCGATTTGCGAGATCATTATGATCACATTAAAACCGAGCGAGCGAACCGCGCCGAAACCGAAACCGAAACCGATAACCGAGGCGATCTGGAAGCCGCAGGAACAATTACAACAATGAGATTTGTTAGCCGGGGCAATAAGCTGGAACTTGGAAGCTGAAAAAGCTGAAAAAGCTGGAAGCTGGAAGCTGGAGGCAGTCTTGAGGTCTTGAGTTGCACTGCGGCCAAAAAGTAGTCAGTAAAATCAGAAGATATAAAAGTATTTTGGCAGACTAAAGTTGAAGGTAATCAAATTATGGTTCTAAATATAAAGTAATTCATACAAAATTATAGATATCACATTGTAAAACTGTATTCTTTAAAGATACTAAATAGTTCTTTCCATTTTGTAACATTTAAATGAGTTGATCTTACCTTCCTATCCATAAACCCTTCTCAGCACATTGTACACATTATATAATATTATAAATTATATAACAAACTCATTTTCAAGTGCTTAATATTTAAACCTATACAATTTTTGTCTGAGTGCCTCCTTTTTTTTTTTGGGATCCACACCCTAGTCCATTCGCCGACTCCGAGTGATTAATGCCCGGCAATCAGAGCCTTGACTACTGCGCAGCCGCCTCCAACTCGGCGCGGATCCATCTGGGCAGCAGCTCCTGCTCCTCCGCGATCTCTGGACGGAGGAGAGAGGAGGGAGATCCATTACAAATGAAGCCAGTTGACTTGTTTTGTTTGGCGACTGATGAATGCAGATAAAGCAACTGGCAGTGGAATGCCTTTGAAGGCAGCGCTGTAGGACAAAATGCAACAATGAGGCCGAAAACCACTTGACGAGCGGCTGTTAATAAAACCGCTTCTGGCCAGCGGAGGAGAATCTGGGGGTAGTTGGGTATCTCGGGATATGAGTTCAGTTCAGTACACGGCTAAAAACAAGTGGGTATCGAAGGTGTATAAAGAGATACCCAGTACCTCTACCAAGTGTTTGTATTGCGGGATTATAGATGCCTATCTTTGAGCTAGTTGTATTTTAAGGTTAATAAATTTATAATTTACAAGGTTTATAGCTATTAATGTTGGTTAAAAATATGGAAAATAAATGGAAATGACTTCTTCATAGTTTTACAAGCTGCTGACTGGAATGTTTTTTATTATTATTACAATACCTTGCACCTTTTCCAGATGATTTGTCAATTATTTTTTTTTAACCCAAACTAGAGCCCTGGTTTTAGGAGTTGCCACTAGAATTTATAATATATTATTTATATTATTTTGTTATTTATTATTTTATTTATTTGTATATATTGTTGTGTTATTTTTGTAACATAAATCTATGCTAGGCTTTTCATATCTACTTTATTTTTTTTAAGTTAAACTAAGAAAAGGCAATGTGGGATCTGTCATTGATTCATTAAACTGAATTTTCCTTGGGTAATTTATCTCAGTCCTTCTTGGTGTAAAAAAAAATTTAGTGAATATCTCAATTACTTCATAGTTTTTACAATTAATTTGTGAATGTTACTCTATATTTATTTTCATTTAATTTAGTTGGTGAATAAACAGCAAACTAGAATGTTTTGTTGCTCTAAAATACAGAAACCTTTTTAAGGCCACAGAAAACTTTTCTTAAGGAATCTCAAAGTTCGGATATCTTAATCTTCTTATGAATATCTTAATTACTTCATAGTTTTCACAATTAATTTGTGAATGCTATCCCATATTTATTTTCATTTAATTTAGGTAATGAATATACAGCAAACTAGAATGTTTTGTTGCTCTAAAATACAGAAACCTTTTTTAAAGCCTCTGCGAACTCTTTCTAAAGTATCTCAAAGTCGGAACATTTTGGTTAACTGCATTTTGGTAGTAGAGCAGCTTTGTGGAAGAAGGTTTGTGGGCAGCCGGCTGCTTGGGTGATTGATGGACTGACTGTTGCCGAGATGAGCGGCAAACTAAATTGAAATTAAATTAACGCATCTTCGGCGCAGTCGTGGAAATGCGATCAAAGTGTGAAATTAACATTTTGCGCTAATCAGGCGGGGCACGCGTTCTGGATCCAGATCGGCGCGATCTCCCAGCGGGCGATCCCCTGCGATCACACACCTCGCCACCAGCCAGGGCCACCAGCTGAGTGCTCCGATGGCATTGGATTGGATCCCCTGGGCTGCCTCCGGCCTGCTCTGATCTCCTAAGAGTGCTATTTGTGCGGCGGCTAGAACAAATCCGCCGCTTGATAGGCATCTGGCATCTGTTCCAGTGTGTTCCAGCGACCAGGACCAGGACCAGGTATGATCCCCGCGTATCTGTAACTGGCATTCCTCCCAGCTTGCTGCATTTACATTTAATTTCCTCTTTGTCGATCTTATCTCAGCGATGGTATCTCGAATCTATACAAAATACAACACAAAAAAAGAGCAGAGTTAGGGTTAGGTTTAGGTTTATTGGGTGTGTTCGAGGGGTGATTTTCCCTTGGCACATTTCAAATTGCGGTTGCCTCAATATAAGAAAGTGACTGACTGCTCATATAAGTGTATGTATGTGGTGGTACTTGCCACAATCCGCTGCTCGCTGGCATTGTCTCCGTTATGTTCACACAATCAAATTCATTTAAGTGCTTAATTACGAGCCTCCCTGCCTGCCAGCTGCTCCACTAAGTAAATCTCGTTTGCAACCCAGCAACCTAGGCTAAGAGCAGCGCGAAGCTTGCAACTAACAGCTGCGGCAGGCAGGCAACCTGCCACTTGCCAGTTGCTGCTAATTGTTGCACAAAGTTTCACCAAACAATCCGCAATGGAAACCCATGTCTCCAGCGTCATCATCTTGGCCGATTTCCCAGACGTACTTAGGGTTATGCTAGAGACACAAGAGTTACCTATTTTTAAGTGTCTTTACTCTGAAAAAAGCAGCTTTTTAATAAAATATTTCACTAGTTCATTAACTCTGTTATTTGCTTATTAATTGTTAATTTAAATGTTCAATTAATTGTTATTTATTAAAGTGATTTATGAATCAAGTTTCTGCTGCTTGTACATAAAATAAGCTTCCCTTTAATAAGTTATTAAATAAGTTCATAAACTCTAATTAAATCCCTATAAATTGAACAATTTCTTATGTATTAAAGTTCCTTTTATGTTTCAGTTAGAGGGTAACTCAGTGCCTAGGCCTTTAGTTTGAAAAATTGCTCTTGCTTGTACAAACAACAAATCTTAAATGCATTTTCCAGGCCTCCAACTCAAACTCCTAGGCATTCCTCCTAATTACTGTGTTGGCTGTTTGCATTTTCAATTAGAGTGCCGAGGAGGAGCAGGCTTCTGCCATTCATAATTATATTTTTATCAGCCAAGATCTGGCTCGATTAGAGCCCCCAGACTCCAAGGCAAATGGGGAACGATGTCAGAGTAAAAACTGGGAAAGAAAGCCAGTCGATGCAAGAAAGTCTTCCCTGAACCAACTTTGCACTCATAATAACCGGACAGGGTTAAAAAATATATAGAGAGAGGTAGAGGTTTGAGATTGGCAATTGGCAATTGACGATTCCCTCATCAATTTGTGGCATTTAATTCCCCCCATAAATTCCTTATCGTACTCGGCTAATCGCCGGCTGGCTCACAGACACAGAGCCACGAAAAACATGTCCGACCAATTTAGAGTTTCGCTAAGTTTTCTCATAAAAATGCTCGAATATATCGGGGAAATTACAGTGCCGCTAAAAATCCAACTGTGCAGCGTTTGAATCGCTCTCCCAGCATATTATTCCATTTCATTTCGATTCCATTCCGAGTTCCAACATGATGGCCAGTTGCCAGTTTCGTTTGATTGTTTGATTGATGGCAAAGGCATTTAATTTGCAACATTACAACCGATAATCAGTACAATGAAGAAATATTGCAGCGGTCGGCGGTTCGATCTGCCATCCTCCATCCTCCATCCTCCAAAATTGTTGCATTTTTGCAGCGTTGATGGCTGAAACGTGATTTCTATGTTTCCCACTCGCTGCCGATTGCCAGTTGTTGGCCATGTTAGCAATGCCATCGAGGTCCCCATCGTCCCCATCCAGCCTCCGCATTGGCTTCCAGCCACAACGATCTGGCTTATAGGAGCCAGGCTTAAGCCTCCACGGAGGGGTTGTCAATGGCAGCTTCTCCGGATTCGGCCACAACGAAGGAGGTGGTTAGCTACATTGAGTCTGAGTTAAGAACAAATTTAAAGGGATTTTCATCAGGACACATTTATAATTAGTGTCATGGTTGGGAATATTTTAAATGAAATGAAACCATAGTTATTGCAATATTTATGAAGTATACACAAATCTTTAATTGATAAGAGAATTGTATGATTACAAATACCTCTTCTACTCCCCTTTTTTTTTTTACAAATATATAGGATTTAATATGTAGAAATTCTCTTTTCTTGTAAATACTTAAACTTAGCGAAACCCTTTATATAAATATCATTATCATGGTATTAATAAATAGGTATATATAAATAAATATCAAAAAAATAGGATTTAAAATTCCAGAACATTTTTTAATACATTTTAAATATAGTTTGATAAATGTCTTGCTCTGAGGACAATTCCCAGAATAGAAGAAAATTAGCGACATTGGTATATTTATTTATAATAAATAATGTATCGTTTATACTTAATATAATAAAGTATAAACGATTTATTTACTATACTTTATTTATTATAAATAAATATTGCCTTTTTTTTAGAATTGCAAATATACAAAGTTAATTTATAGCAATTCGTTAATTAGAAATAAACTTAAAGAATTAAACATAGAACCAAGCAAATTCCTTAAATAAATATAATTTTGTTTTTAATAAATATGTAGTTTATTATTAAATATAAATATTCTTTGATTTAACATTCAAAGAACTACAATTAATGTATCTGAAAAAATCGATTTAATATTGATAAGATTTTAAATAAATTTTAAATAAGATATATTGAGTTCTTTGGGTATTTAAAACCAAGTTTATTGATTAATATATTAAACCAAGAACTACACTTAATATTTCTGAATAACTATATTTGTTACCCATATTTAAGATTTACTATTTGGGTACTAAAAATGCAAGCTTAATTATATTTATATTATGAATTATTATTTATATATAATATTTATGAATATTATGAATTATTTATTAGGAACTAAATCATCTAAAATTGCTTAAAACCCAAGGACTTTACCCAGCATCATCACCTGTAAAATAAAATAATTTTTCGTCTTATTTTTTGGGGCTCTTATTTTGTTGTTTTGTTGGGTCGTTTCCCCTTGCTATTCCTTATATTTCTCTAAATTGCAATTTGTACAAATTATATGCCAGACAAAAGGCCACAAATGCTGCCAAAGGCTGTTTTACACAGAAATAAAATGCTATAAGTTAAGCAGTTCTAATATTTAAGGGATAATAATAACAAACGCCTAGTTTTAATAAAATATATTATGAAATTTAATACAAAATCATTTCATTAATATAATAACAATAAAATATAATATAATATAATATAAAAACAAAATAATATCGCTCTCTGTGCAGCAGCCAAAGTGCATTTTATTTGACTCCTTGAAAAACAATTGGCCCGTCGCTGGAAATTATAGACGGGCCAAAAGGAAAATGTCTGCAAAACGTGGGCCAAACTGCCGGAGGTTCGACAATTTCCAGGCTGCGGCCAGACTATCGATCCGCTGATCGATCGATCGACCATTATGCGATCGATCCTCTGGCGCGGCGGGGCGGGGCTTTTCCGTGGCCCAAGTTGTGGCAGGGACCCTGCTGCTGGCTGCTGGCTGCTGGCAATTTGTGGCCAAAACGCTGGACGACCATAATGCGATTGGTGCATTTACTTCTGGGCCCCGATCCCGCGGCCTCGGAGTCGGTGGACCCCTCGCTCTGCCCCATTATGACAACTCGCGAGGCGGCCATTTTGGAAATGCCACAGGGGCCGCAGCAGCAGCAGCAGCAGCAGCTGGAAATGGCAATGGAAATGGGCAGGGGGCTGGGTGGAAATGGGCCCCCAGGAAGCTGGGGGAAAAAAAGGGGGTAAAACTCTGCGGATATGGCTGGCCATAAAATTAACAATTTCCGCGCATTTACAAATAAAAAGATATCTGGCAGGGGGCTACACAGGAAAAAATAAAAGGGAGAAGGAAACTCCGAGAAGAGTCAACTAAATGTGGGCTTTTATTGAGCCAAAGTGCCTTCTTTCTGTGTACCAAAAAAACACAGAGTCCGGGGGAGCACACAAATACAGAAAAAGGAAAGGAAATCAATTCGTTTTTAAACCAAATTGATTGCGAGTTCTGGTGAACAGTAGAGCTTGCTATGGAAGGAACTAGACTATGAACTGGGAACTGGGAACCAGAGTTTATGCTTAATAAGCTACCAAAAACCTTTAAAAATAATGATTACAAGGTTGTATAATATAGTTTAGATGTGAAGACAATCTTCCTGAACAACAAACTCTTAAAGAAAAGCCTCAATTTTATCAGGAACTATAATCTTTTCATACATTTAAAAAATATTTTTTATAAGCTGCTTAACAGTATAAGAAATGCAGTTTCTAAAGTCCCTATATCCATTTAATATATTTAATAATAATTTTGTATAATTTATATAGAATTTTTATTCCATCTTGTAAATAATATTTTAAAAATGTATCGGCAATAAAATGACAGTGATGGCCATCAATTTAGAATCGATTAATGCACATAAAACCAATCGATAATTTGAAATCTTTTGCAACTGAAGTTAGTTCAAATAAATGTTTGTCTGTATAAAACAAATATATAGGAACAAAATATATATAAATATATAAATCATATATAATAAAAGCGAGAATTGTATTTGGAGCAGAAAGAACATTGATATTTAACAAGTTTCAATCGATAACTTCGATTACTTCATAAATATGAGCATTAAGAACCCCTAAACTAGTCCTTACTGTACTGTACATTACATAGTTTCCACCCATTGAACATACACACATATAATATTCGATCAAGTGTGCCAGCAAAAGAAAAACTTTTATCAAAAATATCAATTTCCCGTCGTCGTCGACGACATTTTGTGTCCCATAAAAAGAGACAGAGAGAAAGAGAGATGGAGTGAGAGAGAGAGAGAGGGAAAGAGAAAGATAGAGAGAGAGACCATAAATGTTTAGCTTTGAAACGACAGTAAATTGTATGTGAAAGAAGGCTAAAAGCCCACCGAAGAGCCAGAGGGGGAGGGCCACAGGGCCACGAGGGTTGGCATTAGATAATGGCAAGACAGGCAGGCGGGCGGGGAAAAGCGTAAAGCTGAAGCCGGAGAGCCGGAGCCGGAGCCGGAGCCGGAGAGGACTTGGCCAAATGCCGGAAATGTGCGCAAAAACGAGATGGCACTCTCATTGTTGACGCGTGTGAAGGCGGCCAAAGGGGTGTCCTTGGGGAGCTGCTGAGGCTGGGTGGTTGCCGGGTGGGTGGTTGCTTGCTTCCTTGCTTGCCTTCTTGACTGGTTTGTTGGTTCTTCCCCCCCCCCTTGGCTTGTGCGTGCGTGAAACCCCAAAATCCGAAATTCTTCCTTTTCTGGTCCCTGCCTCCCGCCAGCCGGCATTTACATACACATTTTGTGCCTGGGACTCACTCACAGTGTGTTTGTGTGTCGCATAAGTGTTATTTTTCTGCGCTAGAAAATCGGAATAATAAACGTAAATGACGACAAAGACGTAAAAACAAACTGGCAAAGTCTGTCGCCCCAAAACCCCCTCAGCTCCTCACCCTCTTAGCCCTCTTAGCCTCTCGCTTTCATAAAACTAAATCAGCGGCACTTTGTGCAATTTATATGTTAATATTATTTGGCTTTGTTGTCGAATTTTCACCCGTAATTGCCAGGAAGTGGAGGGAAGGCGAAGAAAGGACGCACAAGGCTATTTGAAAATGTACATATATGTGGCATAAATATATATGTATATAAATATCTTACCAAGCTGATGAGCTATAAGATGTCGCTGCGACAAAGTTGCGACACCGCAAACTCACTTAGCTCCTTAATTCATTTAAAAACCAGAAAGGAAGCTGACTTCGGTAGACCAAAGTTTGTTTACCCTTGCAGCTTACAATTCGATCGTTGGCAGCTATATGATATAGTGATTTTAAAGCCAAAAATGAACACATTTTTTTCAAGAAAATGTAAAATTGGTAAAAAATTAGCTATTGAGTTTTGACTACAGAAATGTTCTCCCATAAAAACTAGGAATAAAAAACGAAACCAGACTGAAATCGGTTGAGTTTTAGCCGAGTTATGATCAAAAAACCCCATAAAATGTTGAGATTTTTAAGCCAAAAATGAACCCAATTTTTTCAAGAAAATGTAAGGGGTTTCATCGTCAAAATTGTAAAATTTTCTCAAAAAATTAGCTATTGAGTTTTGAATGCAGAAATGTTCTCCTGCAAAAACTAGGAAGAAAAAACGGAAGACTGAAATCTTTTAAGTTTAAGCCAAATTATGATCAAAAAACTCTTTAAGATAATTATTTTCTACTCCGCGAATTAAATATAAACCTCTGGCTAATTGCCTACTTAACTAACAAAAGTATGAAATAAATAAACAAAGGCAAAACAAGAGTCTAGAAAATATATGTCCGGAAGTTGCGTATACGCCGTGTGGGACAAGCAAGCAATAAACTATTGAAATGTGTAGAAGTGGACGCCATATAACTATGGCTATTAATGCTGATGACGAGACTGCACAGGAAAAAAATAAATAAGATCACAGGATAAATGGGATTTACAAGGAATATATTTTAATTCAATATTTGAAGTTAACATAAGTGCTTTCTCTGCCAGGCTGAGCATCTCAGGTTCCCTTTTTTTATCCTTTTTTTTTGTGCCTCTTTCTTATTTTGTTTCATCAAAGTGCAGTGTAGTCACTGCCGGGGAGCTGAAGGGGGTCAAGTGTGCGGCCGAGAACGTGCGGGGCATAAAATGTCAGAGAGACACACACCCGCACACCCTTGCACCCGCACACACACGCGGCAGGAAGTCAAGTGGTTGGTCATAATACCGCTGACACTCATAAATCTAAACAAATGCCAAGGCTGCGGGGGCGATGCTCGGGGTTAAGAGGGGGTGCCTGCCTGCCTTTGCATATGCGGCGGCCATGACTAATTTGCATTATGAGCCAAGGCAACGGGCGGCCATAATCTGGGCCCAAATCGTTTTTATTGTTCGCACTTAAGTTGCGTAAAATAAAAATCATGTTTCTAACGCCAGGCTCCGGCTCCTGGCTCCGGCTCCTGGCTCCTGGCTCCGGCTCCAGGCTCTCTCTTAACCCTCCCTGTGTGGGGTCTTCTTCTGCCGCCTCATAAGCTCCATTTGGCTTGAATGCCATAATTTTTATGTGAAAGCATCACGCATGGGTCCTGCAACCTCAGCTCGCCATCTTTATCAGACTTAGTTGCCATTGTTTGGGGTTTGGGCCAAGAAAATCGAGAAATCAGAGCTAAGGACAGGGCACACACACACTTTATGGCCATGTTTGTGTGTTCTTTTGCTGCCCTTTTCGGGCACAAAGTATTTTTATAGCTCAATTAGCATATGCAAACAGGGTTGGGGGGTTAAAAGGGGACTCTTTGCCCGGCTTTTACTGTGTAACCCTTTCAAAAAAAAAAAAAAAAAACAGCCACGCACACACACACTTGGCAACTCTGGCAGTCAATTAATCAAAGCGGAAAGTTTTGGTTCACTTTTCCTGGAGGTATCCCTGAGGGAGTTGGCTTAGACCTTAAAGAGAAAACTAAGACATTATTGTATAGCTTAAATATTATTTTCAAAGGGTTTTTTAGTATATTTACCTAACAGAAGCCTGGGGAAAAGTGTGTGTTCTCCTGCTTGTTTCTATTTTTAAGATGGAATATACCCTTTCTAAAGGTAATGTTCTATTGAATAGGACACCTTTTTTGGGCAAAGTCAGTCCTTAAATATGAGTCACACGCACACGCAAACGCACACGCACTCTTGTTTGCTTACATTGCCTACATTTGTGCGCAATTAGAAATTAATTTCAGCTTCGCCCCGTGCAGCCGCAGAGTGGGTTAAATGACTTTAATCACTTCCCATGGCACCCCCAAAAGGCACCACACACGAGCCACTCGAACGGCAATGGCACTCCACCGGCCGCCACTCCACGCCACTTCACTCCACTCCACGCCAAGTGGCCCGTTCGAGTCCTTTTTTGGTTGGTCCTACACGCAGAGAAATAACAGGAAAACAAAGTTAGAAAAACCCAACATTGAGTCACACAATATTTTAGAAACGAAATTAAGGTTAATGCCTTGAGAATAAACGAATTTCGGTTATAAAAATAAATAATAAACGCGTAAAATATATAAAGAAATTTAGATACAATATTTTTTTCAAAGAAAATCTTTACTTTTGGTTACTTATCCAATTTGGTTTTCAGTGCAGTGTGGCTGGAATTATTAAGTTCAATGAGAAACATGGAATTTTTGGTTTAAAAATGATTTTAAATTAAAAAAAAAAAAAAATACTACAGAAATTAAAATAAATATTTTGTTCCCAGAGAAGTATTGTTTTTTTGTGGCCTACCCCCCATTGTTTGCAGTGCAGCGTGGCTGGAATGATTTATGCTCGACGGTGGAAACAATAACAAATCAACGACAAGCGACGGCGACGTCAGAGAAAAAGTACAAACGGAAACAAAATACCGTTGGAAACTACTTAAGGACCTTTTCATTAAGTGCCCGGCGGCAGGGTGGTGCAGGGTGGTGGCTGTGGTGGTGGTGAGGGCGCCGCGAATATAACTTGGGAAACTTTTGGACATGAACGTTGAACGCTGAACGTTGGCGTAAAATTTACTTTGAGGCTGATTTGACATGTTCACAGGCAAATTAGTGTCGCCCTGGATGGCGGCACATTAATTTCAACGCCCGTGCAGGCGGTCAGCACTGAGAGAAATTAATGGGTACACTTATAGCAGAAAAATCTGATATAAGAAAAAATTATCGAGCAAAAGAGAGCTTAATTTGTGGCCTAGGAAACCTAGGAACACGGAAAGTTACCTATTTCATGAGCAATTTGTAACTATAATTTCTCTGCTGAAAGCTCTTTGAATTTTTAAATTTCAGTTACCCCTAAATTTTCTCTCGGTGCAGCCCCCCCGCTGACCACCTTCCTGTTTTGGCTACCAGCCTAAAAATGTTATTTAGCGCATGTTTTAGCGTTATTTATTAAAGCGAAATTATTGTTAATGAGGCAAAGTCGCGACTGGAGTTGACTTCGGACGCCTTTTCGACGTCCACAACAATAACAAACTAATTGCGTGAATTTTCCCGGGCCACCGCAGAGGTCCTTTTCGAAGGTATTTCCCTTATCGCTCGTTTAAACGAAGGCATTTGATTTTTGTGCCGATAGTGCCACGAAATGATTTAACGAATGCCTTCAACACGGGGCAGGCAGGTGGGGCGCCAGGACACACCGTCATCCTATGGAAAGTGGAACAAAAATTTGGGGGAAACTCAGTTGAGATATTTATGAAGTACTTACGGTCCAGGGTTTAGAGGGAAAGTCGATGTATTTAATTACAGCGATTTTTTGGAGGTACCAAGAATGAATGTTCCAATTTAGAATGTTTACGAGGGACTTTTTAGCTAAAGAAATTAAAGAAATATTTGTAAATAGTTGCTTAGATATTAGAGAGTTTAAATATATATCAAATGTATTTACAAAATACTTTTTGGACACAAATTATACATGTTTTTTCTTTTAATTCTTGTTTTGTATATTTATTTAAAGTTACCTACTATCTTTTCGATAAAACATACCTAAAAAAGCTTTTAAATTTATATTTATAAACTTCCATAGCTTAAGAGTTTCTAGCCTCCACTTTAGATACAAAAATGTATCCAGAAAACTGTTTTGACAATTAAAAAACTGCACTCAAACAAGCAGGCAAATTAAGGGCCCTAATAGCAATGCAAAAAAGTAAAAATAATAACAATGAGTGGGTAAAAATTGCCACATCACTGGAAATTCATTACGAAGGGATGGATGGATGGCTGGATGGATGGATGGATGGATGGCTGGATGGATGGCTGGACGGTGGGATGAATGGAAGGATGGCTAGATGGATGGCTCTGGGGGAAAGAGGCGTGGTGGCCCTTGAATTGCTTCCTTTTTCGGTGTGGTTTCTGTACTTTCGGTTGCTTTTGTTTTGTAATTTTTTTTTTATTAAAGGTCATAAATAAATCAACAGCCTCGCGTGCTTGACAGTTGTTTCGTCGTCGTCGTCGGCGGGATGGCCACCGCGGTGCAGAAAGAGACGTCGCGTCGTCAATCATGACAGCTACATGGATGTGTCATCATCCTGGGCGAAGCTCTGGACCTCACAGCCTCGTCAGCTGTCACAGGACATTGCGTCCAGGACTTTTGACTGATGATCCGGCGATGATTTGTCACTAAAATGCCGAGAAAAACACGAGCAGAAACTCCTATATCACGCCCCAGTAAAATCATTTAATAATTGCGGCTGCCGTCAAATATTGTCCTAATTAAGAAGGAATTTACGGATATTTAAGGATATGTGACTCGGTTGCTTTTTGTGTGGGAAATGTAAAGGTTAATCCTTTGATTTTACTTTAAATTAACAGGAAAACGACTTTGGCATTTATTTTTTATAATATGTAAATAATTATTTTCAAAGTTCCCCTTTTTAATATATGCAGTTTTTTTTTATGCGTTTCTCCGCACTTAGTGGCAGATAACAGGTGCCACATTTCGTGCGGCATCCGTTCTTATCGCCTTGGTTCGTGTTTCCTTCCTATCGATATCTATGCGTCGGCGCTTTTCCGGCAGACAAACGGCAGAAAAGCTGGAAAAACGAATAACGAATAACGAACGCTCCACAATGAAACAAATTTTAATGTGTTTCATGCGTGCCACTGAAAATGCTAATCAGACAAATTAAATGCCACGCAGACTTCAGACTTCAGGGTCCGCTAACCGCCGGTTTGTTTGTTGCTCACCTCGCGAGGAAAGAGCCTACGCTGTGCGGAAAAAGGGCTATTAAAATGCTTAAAAAATTTATTTTCATAAGTATTATTTCATTGTTAAAATTTTGAACTAATTGAGGATTAAATATATTGAATTTAAATGAGGGAGGAAGTCATAGTTAATAGGTACTCATATTTGTTCTCGGTGTCCTGGTTAAGCTAGGTTTATGCAGGCAGTTTTGTTTATTTGCAGAATTAAGAAAAATTTCAAAAATAATATAATATATGAATTATAAGAAATACCGGAGGCATTTTAATGGTTAATTAAATTCTTCATTTAATCTTTAATTCTCTTTAATTATTCATAACAATTAAGGACCATTTTTTAATAAAATTCCACGAATTTTGCTTGGCATAAACGCAGTTCGCGTTAATCCCAACCCGCAAATCGTTTGTTTTTCAAACTCCTGTTGTGTGTGAATTATTTTATGTACATTTGATGGCGAGCGTTTATGGCGGAAAACGCCAAAAACCGCAAAAGGCCAGTTAAAACAAATAAAAGCCCAAAAAGAAAGCCAAATTTGAGAAGCCGAAAAGTGAATGTCCTTTGATTAAATCAAATATGAAATAGCGATTAACTAAGCCAATTATGTATTTAATTGAATTCAGTTTTTCTAAGCTAGTTTTTATTGGGTAAGCAGTCGGAATACCACGTTTATTCCTTGCACAATTTCGATGCTGATCAAAAATATGCACCAGTTATAGAATCGAAAATAACTTCTTGGCGCGCTGCAAACTTCTGACTGAAATGATATAATACCCTGGAAGGGTATAATGAAACTGAAACAGGGAAATACTACTACCTACTTTTTTTATTATTATTGTGCTTGTGCTTTTTTCCAGCCCACAAACACGAACTTTTCCCCCGAATGCACTCTTCTTTTGTGTTCCTCTTTTCCGCGCCCGTTGTGTTAATCATAATTATGCAAATTTCGTTGGTTTGTTTGAACAATTTTCCACCTTTTATAGTACAGTTAATTTTCGTGCTTGTTTTCCCCATTCTGTTTTTCCAGTTTCCCCCCCAGTCTTTAGCTGAAAATGGTGCAAAGAATTTCCCCATTTCCCACCAACGTGTGGAAAACGTCTTTACGCAATAAATTCGAGTTGCGATTAGTTTGCGGTATTGTTTTACTTAAATGAAATAATTAATGAGATAAGAGGTTTAGTATATTGAAGATAAAGAAAACTGTCTTAAAAGCTTCTTTGAAATCTGAGAGTTTTAATTTGGAAAGTCAATGTATATTTTATTTTATCTTTTATTCCAATTTCAAATTAAAGAAATTATTTTGAATGGCAAAACGTGGTTTTTGAAACTGGGAAATGTATATGGTATACTTTCCTATAAAACTCTATTAATTCCATTTGAATTTTCCCATTTCCCGGTGCTCCAAACCAAAACGGTTTTAAAGGCAGCTGCTTGCTCGAAAAAATTAACAAACGAAATAACAACAACAGAAAAAAAATAAGCCAGGCAATAATAGCAAATAATAATTAACTAATTAAAAGCCCAACGACCGGCCAGGGAGCGGCGGCGGCGGTAATGGCAAATTATAAATTATGGATTAAGCTCTTCCCGCAAACGGGAAAACAATGTATGGCAATGTATTTCAGTGGGATGTTTTTTGTGAAAAACCCGCCACAATGTTCACACAATTTGCAATGCGAGCGGTGGCTTATTTCCCATCTCTGTGCTATATTTACGCGGCTGTAAATCGGATTTGAAAGTTTATTTAGCCAGAGGCAGCTGGGTGTTGGGTACTTTTCCTATTCCTGGGCTATATACATATAATAATGCCATGCCTCTTAGGACCCCATTAGCTAGGGTCAAGAGGTCACCGAAAGAGAAACGTGCATGTAAATCCAAGGGCCCTTCGCTGATTGATTGACTAACTGCACTTGGCCGCGGTTCGACTAATGCGATTCCATCATTAATCAAGTCACTCGACCATCGACTCAAAGTCCGCCCCCCCGCAAAAGGCAACCCCAACCCCTAACCCCTAACCCCTAACCCCTAGCCACCTGAACCCCCCTCCAGAATCGAAGTCGACCTCAACCCCCGGCGAATGCAAAGCGCAACTAAAGAGTGCTAAAGAGTACAAAGTTGGTGGAGTGTGTGTGCGAGTGTGCGGCGGCGAGTGTGTGTGGAAATTTGCACGCGGTCACGTTAAATGCTCGAAATTGGAGGGTCGGGTACGGGGAAGTACCCCCCCAAAGCGCAGTACCCGGAACAGCAACACCAAAAGCAACAGCAGCAGCAGCAGCAGTAAAAGTCCCCTTACGTGACACCAAAAGGCCGGGCCGTACTTAGGCTAACAACGCAACGACAATCGGCGTTCCCGAGTCCTAAAATGCCTATTTTGTAGTGCAGCAAAGGCAGGATATGGGGCACTGCCAGAAAAAGGGGGATATAAAACCTATACTAATAAATATTCAATATTTAGAGACAAGCTGCCTATGAGAACTAAGTCAAAATGTAAGAGTTTTGAGTTTTATAGCACAAACAATGAATAGTAAGGTTTTCCCTACAAAAAAAATAAGATTATTAAAATGATTTTGAAATTTTATAACGATTAGGATATGGGGCACCGCCATATCCATGTATAAAACCTATAAAATAATTTTTCAATACTTTAAGACAAGTTTCCTATGGGAACCAAGTCAAAATTTCAGAGTTTTAAGTTTTATAGTACAAACATTCAATAGTAGGGTTTTCTCTACAAAAAAAAAAAAAAAAATTTAAAAACTATAAGTAAAGATTATTAAAATGATTTCGAAATTTTATAACGATTAATGATACCTTAAAATATATGCAAAATTTGTATTCAGCATCGATCTAGACAGAGGACTTACCTAAGCAGAGAATTTCCCTATTTTTTCAGGAGGCCCTAAACTTGATTTATCGAGTTCTTTTCCAAAATAAGACCACTTTTACATGGCCTTGTCCGTAGTGAAGTTATTTTTTAATAAGGAATTGGATATTTATTTCTTTATTTATTTATTAAAAAATATAGCAAATGATAGCTATTGTAGACCATTTCCTTACCTTAACCAAAGTAAGGAGTGTTTTTTAGAGATGTGTATAAAGTATAATAAGCATCGATTTATTTAAATGGGTCTTACTTTTTGGGGAGATTATCGTTTTCTTTAAAGTACTTTAGACTTCATCTTCCAGCTTAGTTTCCCTGCCAATTTTCTTTTACTTTCCCCGCAGTGCAGCTTTCAATACTTAGAAACAAGCATCGATCTAGACTTACCTTATAGCATTTTTCCCCTATTCCTTTTTTTTTCAAAACAATTATTTCTCTTCTCAGTTACCTGCTTTTCCCCCTTCTTACTGACTTTCCTCGCAGTGTAGTCCCCTGCTGATGCCACTTTTCTTTTACTTTCACCGCAGTGCAGCTCTCAATACTTAGAAACAAGCATTGATCTAGACTTACCTTATAGCATTTTTCCCCAATTCCTTTTTTTTCGAGACAAGTATTTCTCTTCTCAGTTACCTGCTTTTCCCTCTTCTTACTGACTTTCCTCGCAGTGTAGTCCCCTAGCCGTTGCTCTGTTTTTTTTTTTTTTGCTGTGCTGTCGCAAAACCCCTTTGAACAATTATAAAGCTTGCATGCTAACATTATAATTGATTGCCTAAGCTTACAGTGGGCACTTGCAGGGGCGCTTCGACTGGCTGGTAATTTGATTGCGCAATTTACGGGCATTGTGTTGCATAGTTTTTAGCGCGCGAACTTGCCACCCCCCCGGAGGGGGAGGAGGAGGAGGAGGAGGCGCCCCTGGGAAATCCTTGGAGCTGTGGAACGCACGAAACAAAAAACAGGCAACGAACATGACATGCATTTATGTCACGTCACGTGTGCAACACGAACCAACACACCACACCACAGCGCCAAGGAGTGTGTGTGTGTGTGTGCAACAATTTTAATTGGCGACATTCCGCAGTTTTATGACTGGAAATTCTACATATATTCGATGGTTCATTCCCTGCCACAGTTCCTGCCCCCAAAACCCCTGCAAACTGCTGCTGCTGCTGCACATGCAACGTGGCCGCACGACAATTGGCCTTTTTTTGAAGGACACCCGCCGCAGAGGCATACCAAAGGGGGGGTTGGGGGTCCTGGGCCTCTACCCCCCCTCGAAAACAGCTTAAGAAAACCCAACCCGCCACCAGAGGAGCTGTGGCAAGGACATGCCTGACTGCCACTAATTCTCCTCTGTGTTCCACTTGTGTTCTCCTCTCGTTCTCAGCGGAGTTGTTGTAATTAGTGAGCTGCATTTCTTTGCCACTTTCGGCCATGGCAATTAAGCTGCTAAAAGGAAGAGAACCCCCCTGTACCCCGGTCCCCCGGAGTACGGTAACAGCTCTGGCAAATGAACAAAAGCCAAGCCAGAAAGGCAAGAGAGGTAAAAGAAGAACAGGCAGGCAATGAAAGCCAAAGAAACCGAATATGAAATTATGCAATTAAGCAGGGGGGGGGAAACGAATCCAAGGAAAACCAAGAGGGGGGGGGTGGTGCTAGGTTATTTTCCCACCTTGGCCAAGGACGAATAAAAGAGAGCTCTTCGATTAAGTTTGACTAAAACTCGCTGGAAATATGTTTAAGTGTTTAACCCAAAGGTTTGTTTGTAATTAGGCGTTCTTGATTATAACATATATATATAACATATTGCTGCCCACAAGGATATAACAGATGCAAGTCCTTAAAGTGACAACAAGGACACCAAACGGATGCCAGTTCTAATTATGGAAATTTTGGCAACGAGGCATCGAAAGTTGACTGGAAATTTTTGTAAACATTTCTGGCAGTGGGGAAACCATCCAAAAATAGAGGACAGTATCCGCGAACGAGTCCTTGCCAGGGTTTGGGAGCGCATAATCGAGAATCTAACTCAGTCTTCAGTCTTCCGTCCTCTTAGATGCGCCACACTCTCTCCTGGGTCTTCGCATCAGTGGCCTTCCGTTTTGGGACACGCTTGCTGCCCGCAGAAGCCGCCGATTTGTTCGACGTCCCAGGTACACTTCGAGGTGGTGGTGGTGGTGGAGCCAGCCAATTGTTATCCTTCAGCTTTAAGATTTCAGCAAAATCGTCATCCAATGGCGGCACTTGCTGATAGATCATGTCCCAGAACCCGTGCAGATCGTTATTGGTCACGGGGAAGGGGCAATTTGAGGAGTTCTTAATGTTGGTGAGGCACAACTCCTCAAATTGCCCCATTTTGGAAGAGACCAGGAGCCTGGCCAGTCCAGAGAAGTGGCGTAGCTTCTCAAGGGCATATTCATGGCGATTTATCTTGGTGTCAAAGGTAGCAACATAGTTGTCGGCCGTGGCAGCCAAGTCCAGCAAACGCTTTTGCTCTTCACGCAAAATCTGAAGAAAGTAGTTGCCGTCCTTCTCCTCTACAGCTGGTGGTGGCTGGGGCTGGGGCTTTTCATCGAGGTTTTCCCTAGGTACATTTTCCGGACTTATGTTGACTTGGTGGTGCTCTGGTGGTAAGGCAGGGCTTTGGTTGACATCTTCTGGTGGTAGGGCAAGGCTTTGGTTGACATCTTCGGGAGGCGGCAAGACAGTTCTTTGCTTGACATCTTCGGGAGGCAAGACAGTTCTTTGCTTGGCATCTTCTGGTGGTAAGACTGGCATTTGGCTGACATCTTCTAGTGGTACGACTGTGTTGACCTGTTTTGGTGGTATAACTAGCTCTGGTTTGGCATTAGGATTCTCTTCCATTGCAACTTGCTCCCCAATGTCCCCGGCGATGGGTTCGATCTGAGCTAATGGCGGCGGCGGCGGCGACTGGGCCTGAGGCTGCTCATCGGAATCTTTACAGGAGAACTGCTCGAATTGGGCAGCCAGCTGCACCATCTGCGGCGACTCATTCCCCGACTGCGGGGGAAGTTCATTCAAAGATGAGCTCTGCATGTTAATGCTATCCCAATCGCCCTCCGATGTTGAAGACTCCTCGGAGGATGAGTCGTTGGTCAGCAGACGTAAGCAGTCTGTGGGGTTTTTGCTCTATTGTATTTTGTTAGAGGAAAAAAAAGGATTCCATACTTACTGCAAATTGTTTGGCCTTTCATTTTCACGCGGAAAATAGTACAGAGTAAAATTAGAGCAAATCACTGTTGCCGATACACAAAGATAGTTGAGCACTGATTTGACTTTTGTGTTGACTTTATTTACCAGGAGTTCACTTTGATCAAACTAAAAGCATATTTCAGGCAACTGTTTTTTCAGAAGGCTCGTAATACTTTCATAAAATACAGAATTACATTTCCCTCATCGACCTGTTCTTGAGCATTTACAGCTTTTACTTGAGTGCTGCTGTGGCTCCAGCGGAACAGCGGGACATCGAAGACATCTGTCGGCGTTTGTATCCCCCGGATTAAAGGTTTCATCAGCAGCAATGAACAGTTGGCTCCCCGATCTCAACACCTTGCCCACTTTTACGACCATCGACGGTCGATGGTCCTCCCTTCCGAATTCCGTACACCTTTCAGCGCACAATGTTGCCTCTCTGCCTCTTTTTTTTATGGCCAGCTGGAGGGAAGATGCATTTTGCATTTCACTTTAATTCAAAGCGACTTAATTTCTTCTCGTTTCCCAAAGAGACCTCTCTTCCCCCATCTTCTTCTGCTGGTGGCTGGGATCTGGGGCTCTGTTGGTGCCAGAAATGCTTATAAATGCTCAATGCGCGAAGCCGATTAATTGCACATAAAATTTAACAACAATCAGCAGAAAGGCAGCCGCCACTATCGAATTGTTGTTGAAGATAAATATAAAAAAAAGACATAAGTAGAGATGTCAGCGTGAGGGAATAAGATGATCTCTCATATTTCTCGGACTTTAATTAAACAATTATAAAGCCTGCAGCTAGCTCTAAAGTGCATCTTGAGTCCTTAAGATGTACAAGAAAATATCGAATTAATTTCGAGGAAATATCAAGAATATTAAGAAGCTAACTCGGACTCGGAAACTAACAAATATGAACCCCACATTATCGATCACGCTACCATTCCCAGAGATGATCACACCTTCGCCTTCGTTATCGCTCTCATTCGTGCAACAATGTTGCACTTTGTATGGCTTGTTGCACCCCATACACAGGTCCCCCCCGTTTTATGTGCACCAAATTGAGCCATAAAATACATTTTCACTTCTTAGACCGTTTCAGCCTCTCCATTTAAGTGGTCTGTGGGCATATTTTTACGATCGGATGCAAATGTGGCAAGTGTCGCCGTGGTCCGCCGTTTAAGCAACTTGCTCTCCCAATTAAGAGGCCCATCGGGGCGATAAGAGGAAATGAGAAGAGAAAATATTGGAGATTGTCGAGGGAATTGAATAGTCAACAAATTGGAGGCACGAACTTCAAGGCTCCGGGGAGGGAATCTCTGCGGTGGCACGAGCTAAGTTTTGCGAGGCAAGGGAGCCCGGATCCGGATAAGCCTTAGGAAGGGAAAATATATACATATAAGAAAGGGTATTTCAAGTAGGAATTTATTCTAGACCCCATTTTATGATAGATAAATCTTGGCTCTCTGCATCAAAGTAAACTCCGATATTTCCATCTAAAAGAAGTTCCTCAAAAATTGCTTTCAATAAGCCAAACTCTTGCAGCACTTTCCACGCTCATGTAAGGCAGAATCCACGCTACTCTTGGAGAAGGATTACTGCTCCTCCTTGGGAAGGATTACCACTCCATTTGGAGGCCTCGTAACCGGAATCATCGCAAGGTGTTGATTAGCCAAACGGCCTGAGATGTGATCGTAAAAATTAAGGCAGGTGGCAAAGGCAGAGGCAAAGGCAAGGAGGACCCATCGATCGATCCTAGGTACCAAATGGATCCTCGAGCGGATTTATAGGTGCCGGCAGGCAGTAAAAATTCAAATAGCCTCCATTTAGTGGGGGACATCAATTCCGAAACCAGCGCCGCCGCAGAGAGAGAGATCCGAATCGGGCTTTATGTTTATCCTGTGTAGTTGCTGTTGCCGTTGTATATACCTGACTGATCTGGAGCAGCGATAAAGTGCCGGGGGGGACACCTTTGTTGGCCACGTTGTTGACAAATCAGTTGGCAACAACGTTGGCCATCGACGGCACACGCGAGCGACACAAACACAAAACAACACAAAATAAAAAAAAAGAGTCAAATAAAACACAAGGCAGGGGAAAAAAACGAACACAAATCAGTGGAAATCAGCCAAAGCGAAGCCGGAAATACCCTTTTTGTTGAAGAAAATCGAGTTTAAATAAAAACACTAACTAAAGTAGAGTAAAGATAAATAAGGCAGCTTGACGAGCTCTTAGGATTTTCTATTATCCCTGGAGGAGTCTGTAAATAAAATAGTTTACATCCCTCAATTTTTAGCCATACTTCTTAAGTTTTAAATTAAAAATAAATCAAAAGCAAAGGGTATTTGAAAGTAAATCCCCATTTAAGATCAGTCGCCGTTGCCAGTTCCAGTCGCAATCGTGGGCTTGTTTTGGGTCCAGTGAGAACCTTTGTCACCTCCGGTTGCTGGGATGCTGGGACCTCGGGATCTTCGGCGAGGGCAGCACATTAAAAGTAAATTAACTTATCAGCGACAACGATCAGTTATTTTATTACGTTTGTCCACGCAGTAACACGAACATTATAATATCAAAGATGCCGATTAAGATTCCACATGGCCCCGCGGAAACAGATCAGAAACGGAGAGTTGGCTGGTGGGTTGTATTAAATATATGTATATGCCTTCCTTCCTATCCACCAAAGGTTTACTTGTCACCCACTTGACACTCAAAGGATAGCTGATGGCTCAAGAAATGCAATATAAGTAGGATATAGACATCTTCATCTTGATATTTCCGATTGAAAGCTGTGTCCCTGGACCTCCTTAAGTCATAATCCATCACTAACAATGCATATTTTCTATATTCAAGCTTGATGGCTACGGAGAAATCTGTTACTTTGGAATCTACTACTTTGGAATGCAAATAAAAGCCATAGTCAGTGGTTAATTAAGGCGAAATTTAGAGGATCATCCACCCAGAGACACAGATAGTTGAATATATAGGTATATATATAAATGAGGCATATATATGTTTGGACAGCTGGTGAGCAGGCAGAAAGACCGGAAAAACGCTGCCAACTGTTCAAGTCTCTCGGTGCTCGGCAATTGGCAACTGTCCAGTAATCGAAGGAAAAGGGGGTGTGGCATTTGTGGGACAACTGCGCATTGCGGTTTCAGCATTCGTACATTTCTTTTTCATAATTTTCCGCAGGCAAACTGGGCGAAATAAATGCAAGTATATTCAAAAGTAAATTAAAATATAATCAAAATATTATATATTACAAATAATTTATACTAAATTTGAAACATACATTCTTAAATTAAATGATAAACATATTTTTATATTTTATTACCAATTTACTATGCTTATTTTTAGGTATAAAAGAAAAGCATACAAGTCTTACTATGCACACTTCTTATTTTCAATTAAACAATCTTATAAGACAACATTTTCTATCATCTCCTTTACATATAATTTATTTTAGTTTAACCAATTTTCCCTCAGTGTTTTTCCTCTCACATTTTTTTTTTTTTTGGTTTTGCTGCAGAAGTGCAATTATTTTAAGCATTCAATTGGCATTGGCAGTCGAAGCTCGAGCCCGGTTCGAATTCGAATCCGACCGCAGACCGCAGGATATGCGACTGGGCTGGCAATTATATGCATTTAAGTGCAATAAGCGTCATCAGGACGAAGGATGGTGACTCGGGTGACTTTTCGCCGCATTTGATGCTCCGCCAGACGCTAATTACTTTAATGCCCACGAATGCGCCATTGAAGCGCGCGCTTGAGGTCCTTGAGGAAGCCGCTGCTCTAATTTCCCCGCACCACTAACGACCTTCGCAGGTCACCTGACCTTTTCTCCTCCGCTTCCCATTTTCCTCGACCAGAATCAATATCAATCAAACGGAAACCGACGCTCCCGACAAATTGCATTTGTTTATGTGCCTCGCTCTGCTCTCCTTTTCCTGCCATTAAGTCCTTTGGCTAACATGTGGCCATCAGGGCCCAGACCTGAGCTATTGGCGTGAAATTTTAATTGTCTTCTTGTTGTGGGAAATTACACTCTGGGCAGAGGAAGAGAGACAGCGAGGAAAGGCAAACAGGGAAATGTATACCATTCCGTGCGTTTAAAGGAGCATTAAGGTGCCTCTTTTACCCTACTTGTAATTATAAAAGGATATATGTATATACGATGTATTGTGGTTTACATTGAATTAAGGCAGCCCTTGCCCCTGAGGAAAACATTTTATTTGAATTTTACAAATTTATTTGTATCTTATAAAACTTATAAATTATTTGTGAGCTTTATATAATAAATGCTTATATTAATAATATAATATGTAATATATGTATATTCTTTATTATATTACCACGGTTCAATTACTTATATAAACAATTCTTATTATATTATTATTCTTATAAGTTAAATAATAAAAAGTTTTCCAGTAGATTTATAATTATTAATACAGATTCAATTAATGACCTATCAGAATATGAATGTGACTTAAGGCAATACCTGCTTATTTTTGAAATCTTATGACCTCAAGAAGACATACAAATATTTGTATATCTTAAATCAATATTTATATTTATATAACATATGAAATATGATATTAAATTTATATTACATATGAAATATGATATTAAATATATATTACATATGAAATATGATATTAAATTTATATTACACATGAAATATGATATTAAATTTATATTACATATGAATATTTACAATTTTTAAATACCTTTTTTTCTACAAATCAAAGTTTAAAAACTGCAATCCTAAAACATGAATTTAAATTTGGAAAGCTTTGCTTTTCTTATTTTTAAATTAATTAATTAATCTGCCTGAATTACATTTTTTATTAACTTTGAAAATTTTAACTATGTAACTAACCCCTTATAAAATTTGGAAAAATTATAAAAAATATTTCTTCTTGCCCGAAATGGCTAGATATTCTCGGATTTTGATGCTGATCAAAAATACAAATGATTTATTGCCTCGAAAATGACTCCTTCACTGCCTTACAAGCTTCTGCTTAAAATGTAATGCCTTTGTTAACCTACTTTTATTTTAGTTTGTTTTAATAATTCAACAAACACCATAACCAGGCTTTAAAATTTAATACTGCAAATAACAATTCCCCATTTGTCTTTCCTTTTATTAATTGAGTGCAAAAATGTATTGTAAAATTACAAAAATTAAATAAAATATAACCAAGTTACAGAATCCGCGACTTCCAGCCACTTGACCGACATTTGCTGTGCTATAAAAATCTCGCGAGAGGCCGTTTCACCACTGTGGTGAGTTTCCCGGCAACATGGCGCTGCGGCAGAGCAGGACGGCCGCTGAGACGGCTATGCCAGACAGAGACACAGAGAGAGAGAGAGAGAGAGCGCGCGACTGTGACACGGCCATCCTTGTCTGGCCCACGGGGTCCAGGCGGGCGGCGGCAAAGCCACCACTTCAGAGCGCCACCCCGCCCGTGAGGCGAACAACAACAAAGTGGCAAAATTGTTGCCATCGCCGCTGCCGACGTAGCAGCCGTGGCAGAGTGCGGCAGCGAAACGCCGGCAGGTGCGTTTCATACACAAAAGCCGCTCAGTCTCGTTTTGGCAGCCAAGCCGTGTGCACGACGTCGATGCGAGAGAGTTGAGGGGAATTTTTCAGAGTGCTGAAAGCTTCCAGTAAATGTAAATGTTTAAATGTGCTATAAAGTCTTAAAGTTGAAAACCAATTGATTATTAAATAAAGACAGAGGAAGAACAAGAACAATAAAGAATTGCTGCAAAAACCAACTGAAAACTGAACAATTTGCGCTGAGAACCTCTCGGAAAACCGC
>VNJV01011790.1:0-17412 GCA_008042635.1 Drosophila nikananu
GGGGGTTGAGGCTCTCGACAAGGACCCAGCTCAACTGCCACTCCCCGAAAAGAGGAAAATCCCACTCCCCTGCCCGGAAAACCCCCGCGCAGCAGTACTTGAAATCAAAATCAAGGAAGTGACTATAATTTTGGTGTAGCATGTTGTCGGTACGTGTTTCAATATGTCAGCATCCGGTGATGAGTTTGCTACGTTCGCCATTGCCACGCCTCCCTCAACCCACCGCCCGGTGCCCCTTCACACTCACACAGAGGCAGACACACACGTGCAGTTTGTGTGTGTGTGTGTGCGGTGATTTTGTGTTGAGCACTCTTCAGTTATTTTATTGATGTTGTAAATTTCTGGTAATTGAGCTTAATTTTTATACAGTTGCCATCGTCTTTGTTTTATGTTGATTGCGGCGAAGGAGAGGGCAGCGTGGCGCATGGGGAAGGAGACGGACCCACACGAGTCCATTGATTGCTTGAGGTATTTCCAGTTCGAACTTCACCAGCTCTGTCCGTTTGATGGGGATTGATGGGTTAAGAGAGAGAGTGAGAGCATTGTGGGGGTTAAGCGTGTGGCGTTGGTGGGTTAAGTGGGTCCAGCGGGTGGAGGGTTAAGCGACTGGCACTTCGTCTCCTCGTAATTGAAATTAAATACTTGCAGTTTTTCTTTATTTATTTCCTTGTGTTTCTTTCAAGGGTATTGCATTTTGGCACTTCACTGCTTATTTGATCCATTCGGTCACACTAATTGGTTGAGTAGTGTGACCCAATTTCTTGCTCTTTTGATTGGACATTTGGTAAATAATAATATATGTATCTACTTGTTAGCATATTTGGAGGCCTTTAGTGGCTTTTTGCTATTCGAAGTTGAGCAAGTTGACTATAAATTCATGTTGTAAATGTTTTACGTGACTTTTTTTATTCTCTAATTCTATTTACAAATTAGCTTAATTTAATTACAGGATTATCACTTTGCTTAAATATTATTAATTTAAATAAAATTCATAAATCATAAAAATTATCCATCCACTTTAAATTTGATCCACTTTGTGTCTTACCTTCTTTAACTTTCCATTCAGCTTCAACGGCAATTTCAATTAGGAACTTTGGCATTCAGATATGAAATTAAAATGATTCGCACACAGCTGTGCACCTCCCTTTCATGTGTCCGCACAGTGGGTGGTTCTTGGCCAACTCCTCGGCGCCGCACAGTGGACAAAAGGCAGCTGTCATCGAGAATGACAACAAGCCAAAGGGACGAAATAAAGGAGAACAGGAAATTATGAAAAAAAAGTGGTGAAATGCGATAGAAAGGGATAGAAACATTTCACCAGCAAAACACTGAAAATAAATATTTAAAAGAAACTCAAAAGGAAATTAGAATAAACATGGTTTAAAACTAATATCAAATGCTTTTTCATAAATAACCTAAAATTAAATATATAATAGTTTAACTTAACAAATCATTCATTATTAGTTACGTAAGTTATCAGTGTAAGGGGGGAAATCAAACTTTTGTTTTTGTTTTTGTTCTATTGCGACTTTTTTACGCCCTTGGTTGGAAAACCCCAACCCATTTGACCAACTTTGGCAATTCCATTTTCACAATCATGCGTTGAACTTTGAACTCCCAGTTTGCCCCAACACACACATGCATCAGTGTGTGTGCATTTTCGAAAACTGCTTTTCAAAATATGCCAACAGACAAATGCCGGGCAAAAGTTTTTATTCATTCATCCATTCGCCTCCACCCACACTTTCCTTTCGATTTTCTGTTTTGTCATCGCTTTTTGCATGGTCTCAGTTGTGGATTGAAAACCCGAACGGACAGTAACCCCTTGAACACCCGGAAAATCCATCCCGCCTCATCCCTAGCCTTTTTTCCAATCGTTTTTGGCGTTTTTAGTTGCGGCCGTTGGATGTTCAAAAATTATTGTAAACTTTTCAGACTCATATACACACACATGCTGGGTTGCCGGGTTGTGTGTGCATGGGAAAGTTCGAGTTCTAGTTGGGGAAATCAATTAAAAACGCTTGTTGGACTCGGGACCACAACTTTCCCTTTCGATCCTGTGCGGTTACGTCCAACTGGTCAAGGCCTCAAACCCCCGAAAATAGTTTTGGCCTTTTTTATTTTAAAACAAAAAACTTTGTAGAAGTTTGACCAGAAACTGATATGGGTATTGATCACTCAAAAAGTGCTCACTCATTAAATTATTTCTAATATTCTGCTTAATTTTCATATACTATAGGTATAAACTTAACAAGCATTTTTCACTAATCAATAAATAAATATTTAATTGGGGAAACCAAGTGTGTTAAGTGCTTTTTTATTGTCTTGTCTTTGCATCGTTTTTAGCTTTGTATTTATTTGAATTTCACTGAGGAACATAATAAGAATAACAACAATAGCAAACAATGAGAAATTGCAAAAAAGTGCAGCTGCATGATCTCAGTCGCAGAACGGGTCTTGCTCTCACTTCCGCCTTGCATCTCTGTCACTCGTGATATTACCATGCAGCTTATCTCTGTCGCACGATGCTCTTACGCCCTCTCTCCTGCTTTAAAGCTCTCACTGGCTGTCTCTTTCCGTTGGCTGCGCAAGCTTCTAATAAGGCGCTTGCATCTGCCTCGCACGCTTTCTCACACTATTTAATACCCTTCAAGAAGATTTTATAATTCTCTTTTCACTGTAGAATGTGCATTTCTTTATTTAGGTTCACTGTATTTAAATTATCCAGATTACCAAAGCTGTAATGAGTTGCATTTGGATTTTAATATTTTAATCACAATTAAATTATTTTGTCCACAGATATTAGGTAAAATTGATTATATTCATTTGGAAACAATAAAATATTAATCAAATAAATACACATCTAAATTAAAATGGTCGAATCCCAACATGTTAAACCGGATATTGCTTTACTTAACTGAGGAAAAAACGACAACATTCGAAAGGGTATCCCAGCCACAGCTTGGATAGGGTAGTTTAATGCTCGCTCGCTGGTTGCTCTCTTCTGCTGACGTAGCGCTCACTCGCTCTCAGCTCTGGGCTCTCTGATTTTCATCAAAACAACGTTTTTATGATTCCCAAGTTTTTATTCCGCAAGCAGCTCGTATAAATAGCGCTTCCACTGCAGCGTTTATCGGCGGTCGAGCGCCTCACAGTTATCAAGGGTTGGCCACGTTCCTGACTAATTGTGGCAAACACAAAGTTGAGAAAATGATTATGTGAAAATCAAAAACGTTGGGCAGAAATGATCAAGGAAAACGCTTATCAAAAGGAAAGGTTTATCTGAGACACAGCCAGAAAAAGTTGAAGCAACATCTCGAGTGATTTGCAAAAACAGTCTAAGGTGGTCCGACTTGAATAGTCGCCATGCGAAAACAACCACAGCCAGCCGGGCTTGGTGATATCAGCGGTTTGGGCCGCTATCGGGGACAATTAGAACGAATTTAACCGAACCCACAAATAACGGTGTAACAGCCAAATGAACTTCCCAAGGTCTTAAGGACTGAACAGGAATCCAAAACAAGCAAAAAATCCAAAAAAAAATCAAAAGAAGAACAACAAAAACAACTGTGAGGAGCGTACTTGGACGGGACGACACTTGCCATCCTAGTAATGATCGCTATTTTGGTTTTTTATTTGAGAAATTCTTTTCAAATCTATTGAAAATAATGTGCGCAAATGCGAGGGGAAATAATTATGATGTCTAGACTTTTGCTTTATAACGTCGCTTGGAGAATTTAATTAATAATTAAACTAATTAATATATTTAAGTCAAACATTAAGATCAATTTATTCATAAATGTAATACAATTGATGGTACTGCAATTTTTCATCACGTTTGGCTGTTCTAGAACTGGTTTTCATTTTTCCTATTATCATTATTATTATTATAATTATTATTTGATATTATTAGCACCTATTGTTGTGCTAACCAAGAGCTACAAGTTTCAAATTTTTTACAATATTCATTTAGTTTTGACACATGTTTTTTTCAGTTTAAATGCGAACAAATGTCTTATTCGCCACCAGAGAATTGCCCAAATATCCCTTTTTCCCAGTAGATCAGTGCCAGTTAAATTGCCTGATTGATTTGTTTTCGAAAGACACTTGCCAGGAATTTGTTGTTATTTTTCCACCCACCTTTTATTAACCTTTTCGTATTGGAATTTATAAATTTGTGTTCAAAGTTCTTGGCCCGTTCTTTTGTTGTTTCTGATTGCTTTCTAGCCCTGCAGCTGCCCCTAATTTGCTCCATACCCTCCTTGCCGCCCCCTCTTACGTTGTGCCCAAGAAAACTCGATACTTTTTCCAGCTGCCAGTTTTTCCGTATGCATGAATAGAAGTCCAACAAGAAGGAATGGGGAAAGGGAAGCTGTTGTGAGTGTAACAACAAAATTCAAATTTTAAAGCTTCGCTCATTTTACGCCTGATTTGGCCTTAAAGTGGAATCAACTGAAGAGACCTTCCCATTCGGGAATGGGTGGGAATGGAGAGGAATGGGTGGGAATTACGTGGGATGGGGTTGTCGGTTGGTCCAATCCTGTACAATGGCTTCATCAGCTAAGCGCTCTCGACTCCTAGCAACCGGAAAGTGGAGAACAGAAATTAAAAGTCAAGTGGCATGAGGCAAACTGTGGAGGGGAACGAGCGGAAGAGAACGTAACGAAATGGAAGTTGTGGAATCTGACAGACGGAACAAAAGGAAGTGAAACAGTTGGGAAGCTGGGAAAACGGAAATACATACCTATTGTGAACGGTCTATGGAATGTCTTACGAAACAAAAACTAATTTCGATGACCATGTTAGGAGAATAAGAATATGATTTAAAATATAAACCTAAATATGTACATATATTTTAATTGATAAATAAAAATAAGTACAAATATCGCACATTTATTTGAGCAAAAGTTGTAATAATAATTTATTACAAAAATTGTAAATAAAATATCTTTTAGAAAAAAAAAAAATAAATAAAAAAAAACGATAAAGCTTTAAAATCTAAAAGAAGGCGGCGAAACATGGAAATGTAAACACAAAAGTTAAACCACGACGGAACACTTGACATGTCTCTTTTCACTCATTCCGTACTCTGAAAAAAAAAGCGGATAACCGAATTGTAAAGAAACCAAAAGCACTTTAAAGTCAGCTTAAACTTGCCCTTTGACCCGTGGCATTGGCATGCACCCTCTCTGAGCCCCTAAGAGCCGCAAAAAAAGAGCGACAAAAAAGCGCAGGATAAACAAAAAACAATGTCAACAATGTTGCACTAATTGCGTCACAGGAAGCCGGCAGCAGCATCTTCACGCCCTCCTCCTTTTTATCCTTTATTTAACGTGGGATTCCCTCCGTAACACACTCAACGCTCAGTTATTTCTTTGCGCTGCCGTTGAATTAAGCAAAATTATTTTGTTCGCCTGCTTTTTGTGAGTCCTGTGCGTTGGTTTGGGTGCCGGCGGCATCCTCCGAAGAGGACTCCCTGGCACCAAGTGCATTTGCGGAAGTAGTTGCTACCGACGCGATACAGCGAAGTCTCGGGACTAAACAACTAAATAAGTTTTAAGTATTTTGTGTTTAAAAAAATTGTAAATAAGAAAAATAAAGTAAAAATTGGTACCTTATATGAAATTGTATGTTTTAATTATTTCTGATTATTAAATAAAATTTTAAATAAAAAAAAAATAAATTGCATTATATGTATTTTTAGTTAGTTATCTTGTTCCCGTATGTACGTTCTTCTGTTTCTAAACTTCCTATCGCGACCATTTTCCTTGTATTTTACAGTGTTTCATTTTTCCAGATTTTCGCTTTTCCATTTAAACTGTCATAAAATCGCGTGAAATGTTGCTTGACCCTTGACAGAAGAAAAACAAGCAAAGCAAAGCCATATACAGTATTTGTTTTTATTTGTTCAGCTTGTAATTCCTAACTTGTTTTGATCTTCAAGAATTTTTGTCCAAATAAAACAAAAGAAGAATTATCAATTTGCTATTGTTTACATTTAACCTAATTTGTTTATGGCTTCCTGAATTTTAGTTATGACAAACACGTCGCGCCTTTGTCGTAAAGGAAATAAAGGAAAATAAAGGAACAGTGTCGCCCAAAATTATGCACACGCACACAGACTTGTGGCTGATGCAAATATTTATGGCACTGGGACACAATTTTTAACAAGTTCCATTCGAGAAAATATATTTTGAAAATTCCGAGTGCGTTTTCCTTATTGACTTTATCTTTATCTTTATTTTGTTCACCCCCCCTTCTATCCTTGCGGTGTCAAATTGGCTGACCAATAACAGTAACAAAAGGGGGGAAAATATAAACTCTGTGGAAATTCCCACTGCCTCTCGCTTTAGTTTCTGCTATATTTCATGGCTGTTAATAGAAAATGCCATGCACGGCCTTGCCAACTCCCCCACCAGGCGGGTTTTCTGCTGCTGCTTCCGTCACTGCGGTTTCAATATGACAATGCTCAAAAGAAAAGCGCCGGCGGGAAAAGGGAGAAGAGAAGGGGGACCAAACAAAAACAAGTATCCCTTAATAAAATTGGAACAACAAAACTCGAATGTGGGATACCCTTTGAAATATAAAATATGTAATAAATACCAGTCGAAAAATAAAAGAACTCTGGTAACACTATTTCAATAATTAATCTGAAATTTTAGAAGTAAAAGCAAAATGATAATAATTACTTAAAGAAATGATGTTTGGGGAAACTAAACAAAAATGTATATAGTTATTTGCGGATTGCCAATAACCGCTTTCTATTCAAACTTGACAGACCCAGAAAACCACAAAAGTGAAGCCCATACTGTAGCAGTTACAGGGTAATTGGGGGGCTGACCACCATTAGGTCGCCAGGCGTGTCATTTTAAATAGAGTACGTGCCGCAAAAACCCCACCCCCCACAAACAGACCAAGAAAACCTCACAGAAAACACTCCCCCATGACCGTTGGGCCCCCCCAAAGCGCCAATAAAATGCGTTAAGAAAAATAGTTGTAAAACGTTTGATGCATACTAAAACGCTGTGCAATTGAATTTGAGTGCCGAGACCAACACTCTCCGATATCAGATGTCCAGTGTCCTGATGTCTGATGTCTGATGCCAGGCGCGTTTCGCAGCTCATTACGCATTTTTGTTGCCGCCGCTCTGGTTTGTTTCCCCCTTCTTGTTAATCGCCGGCAAGGGGTGACCTCCGACCCCCGGACGTTAAGCTGGGATAGCTGGTGACGGGTGCTTGGAGAATGGAGAGTGGTAACTGGAGACTGTTAACTGGAGACAAGAGATTGCTAACTGTGTCAGTAAGACCATTGAATTAATAAAAAAAGATTATATTAACATGCAGTTAGATATTTTTCGAATATTATTATTATTATTTTAAATATTTTAAATTTCCTTACAGAACATTGTAGGTTATTTTCAAAACGATATATTTTCGTTTCGCTACATGTTAATCCCCTAGTTTCTTACAACACTATATAAGTAAGTATGTTCCATAAAAAACTTACTGGATAATGAATCCACTGTGAGCACCACCTAGTTCCTACTCGCTTTTTAAAATTTTTCCCTAAAGTTTTGTTTAGAAAAGTTCCTGTGTTTCCTTCTTCTATTTTTATCAACCTGCTGACAAAGTCGGCAAAACACAAGCGTATCGCGTTTCCCGGTTAGGGCGCTGCGGTGTCCCCGCTTTGTGCGGAAAGTTGTTTGGCCAAAAACTCAGGTGGCTTAACTTAACTGCCGGCAGTAAAAGCTGCACTGATAGCGCAGCAAAACCCTTTCCTTTGCTAATTGCAGCTGTAATTAATAAACTGTCAAATTTACGACCACCGGGCCACCGGGGGCCTTGAACAGAGGGGCTAACAACACGGGGCACATGTGGTGACCCCGATTCCCGCAACTGGTTACCATTGCCATTACCGCGCACTACTTACGGCACTGCTCCCCCTAATTGGCTCTTAAGCGAAAGTGAATTATTGATGGCTCAAGCAGTAACAAACGGGGACCCCAAAAAAGAAAAAAGAAGCAAACTCACAACCCAACACCGAAAATTCCTTTTTAAATATGATCAAATAATAGCTCGATGGTGGCAAATGCTCCACGGCCAAGCTGTCGTTCACTGAGCGCAATATTCACTTTAGAATTAGTTAGGAATAATCGAGGGTTACAAAATGCATTAATAACTTTATTAGGGATTTTTCGGAACAATATCGAATCATATAATATACCTGTATATAATTATAAAATATACCTATATATTGTATATACCAAATTATAAGTGCTTATAAGTGGAGTAAATTCCTAATATATAATGGATTTTGTTTAATTTTATTCCTGAAAATGTATTAAATATTGATTTCATAAATATTGCACCGTATTAAAACCCTTTTAATTGCATAAAACATGTGTTAAAAAGCATAAATATTTTCCCTGAGTATTGGTTTCTTTGCGTTTGCCTCTATAATTCCAGTTTCACATTTTCCTCTGCCTTCGCCAAGGACTCCTTCAAACTGGCGTCAGTCATTTATGACGGAGCAATGTGTGTTTTGCCATCTTTTTTTTTTGCCAGAGAAAATATAGAAGGACATGGAAACACTGGAATATGTGTTTGGGTGTGTGCTAATGAGCGCGGAGTGCAGACACCTAAACATATACAAGGACACAGTGGAAAAGGCTACACAGACCACCTAAGTTCAGGGGAAAATTAGGTAATATACATATATATTATTTTATAAAGACAAGAAATTATAAATTAACTTCCTAGGTTAATCAATAAAAAAGCAAAAGATATTGATGAAGTCCCCGGCTGAGTCAGAAATAGCTTTATTACAACAGTTTGTTGCCATTCTAAGAAAAGGTTTGAATTATTGGTTTAAAAATAAACAAAACTAAAGTGTATAAATAAAACCAATTTACTAGCTTTCCCTAGAAGCTTTAGCTTTACATGTTAGACATTAAAAGTTATGATTAACTTTAAGCTATTAACTACCTTTATTTTATTTGTATATATTGTATAAATGGTATATTAAGCGCTTGTTCTTGCTTCATGATTTTGTCAGTTCTATACTTTACTTTTCTTTTTAATTTCTGCCTTGTGATTTGATCAAGTTGTATGGTGTATTTTATATTCTTTCCAAACCCACTGTGCACAGTGTGCTCTGTGGCATTGGATCGGTATTTTTTGGGCGAAAGCTTGTCATTGCTCTTGGCGTATAAACATTCGGGGGCACATTCCTTTCAAATTATTTGCGCATTCGAGCAGCTGTAAACGATTACGCTTCCAACTGGGGAGCAAAAATAGAATAAAACCTTCAATGCGGTGGCTACACTCGAAAAATAATATCTAAGATAAAAATAATGTACAAATGTAAATTTGTGTAAGCAATTTATATTTTCATATACATTTTTTTTAAATATTTAATTTAATTGAAGAAGTCATAAATATATAATAAGAAATCTGCTGTTTAAAACTTTGTTCTTTTATGTGTCTGTCTATAATCTTAATTTCAAAGCTAGATAAATTGTCATTAAAAACATAAATAACTCAAAAGTCTTCGTATTATTTATTTTTATTTAATTTGCATTTTCAATAGAGTCACGTATTTTTGTACAGTGCAAAACACAAACACTTATCGACAGGCAACTCCCCATGTGTGCGTGTTGCCAAAATGTTGCCAATCGCCTTTGTCTGCGTGGGTGTCTGTGTGCTGCAATTTGGCGGATGGGGTTGGGGAAGGAGGTTTCAGGGGGGATGGGGGGTGTATGGGGCCTGGAAAATTAGCGGGCAACGGGGAAAGCGACGCAAGACCCATTACCGAAGGACTGGCATATTATTGAGCCGTCTATGCGCCACATTGCCCTACATTGCCAAAACAGAAAACAGCCGAAAATAACGAGAACTTCCTTTTAAGATTTTTGAAATACTCTTTTCAGGGTCCTAAGTATTTTTTTCATAATTAATTATGAAGGTCCTAATATAAATATCAATATGAAACTTATAAATTACGTTTCAGCATAAATGCATAAATAATTTAAATGCAAATGAGTTATAAGAGATGTTTCAGTATTGAAATAAAATAATTAATGTATTTAGAAAACGTGAAATATCTCTGATTTTATTTAATGAAAACAAAAATGTAATTTGAAGAGTATATTACAGAAGAACCAAAAAAAGGGCACCGAACCACATGCGTGCCCAAAAAATGCCAGACCTCTGCTGCTGCCCCCCTGGTCCTAAGTTTTTCTTATTTTTTCCCTTTCTTTATTTTATTTTTATTTTTTTTTTTGGCTACTCCTTGTTGCTGTTGGTACTTAAGTTCGACAACTCAATAAAATGTGCTTTATGGCTGCGGCAGCAAAAACTCGTGGGGCAAATCGGGGCGGGAAATAATAACGGGGTCTCGCAGCCTCTGTCTAGGCCTCGGGCCCCATTCCATTAGATTTTCCCCTCGATTTTTCCCGAGCAGCACATCTGCTGCTCCAACTTCTGCTCTGACCCCTTCGCCAAATTGATTTGCAATAATTTAAGTTTTTTTTTCCTCAGCCCCTTTTCTCCCGTTGCCCTGCTGTTTTCTTTAAGTGAGAAAATCGTTTTATGATAACGTTCTGTCCTTTTGCTTATTTGTTTGTTTGCTATGTTTTTATTTTGTTTACCGTTTCAACGTTTGCTAGAGTTTTTGCTCTGCTCTGATTACGTTTGTTAATTTTGGCATCTGTTTTGTTTTTTTTTTTTGGTTGAGAAATGGAAATGGAAGTTTTATGTTTTGTTGAAAGCTTTAAGACCTTGTTTGGTTTCCAGGATTGCAAGGTTTACTTGTGTTTTAATTTAATGTTTTAATGGTGTCTTTCTTATTTTTATTATTTATTATATTTCAATTTTAATATGTATAATATATATCTTTTACATAAAGCATTTATTTCAACTGAATTTTATATTTTTATTAATTTATTTGTTTTCATTTATGTATATATGTGTATTTTGTGTATTTAATAGTATAAAATTGAACTATAGAAAACAGAAAACTAGAATCTAAACTATGCTACAAAATATTACATCTTAAAATAGAAATATACTCAGATTTCGGTCTCTCAAAAAATTTAAAGCCTACTTCTAGGCACCTTTTCAAGGGTTTTAAGAAGCCCAGTGATTTCTAATACACTTTGGAATAAGGAAATGTCTTTTCTTATCGATGCCTCTTAAAATATTTGCCTCTCATCCTTAATACCCTTCCCATTCCCGCCTCTATCTCAAAAGGATTCGGGTCAGAGAGCGGCCCACTTATCACACAGGTGAGGAGGAGGATCGTTGGAAAATCCGTGGGCGGGGAACGACGGTGTGACAATTAAGGAGCGCGTTAAGCGGACGGATTCACAGTTGGACACGTAGCGGCGAGAGTCTGAATTTCTTGGGTCGCCGTCCGGGTATGAGGGAAAAAACCCGGCGAGGGGTGTGGAAAATCCAAGAGGTCAAAGGACGTGCGAGTGCACGCAACGTTAGGTCGGCGATTACCGTTAGCTCTCAGGTTGAAAGTTGCAACTTTTCGCGGCACTTGTGTCGGCGATAAGGAAACTTATAGCGTCGTGTTGAACTTGAGAATTAAGTGTGGTTAGCTGATGGGGTTAAGGGTGTAAGGCACTAAGGAATAAAAGTGAAAGCTGACAGCGGTTAAAAAACTATAGCATACATTTTGGGTGCTTTAAAGAGATATTTTGTTAAAATTGTATTCAATAATTTTAAGTTTTGTGAAGATAGAATGCAATTATACTGTAATTTTTCGGGGATGCCAAAAAACTGTTCAAAATAAGTGGTTTATCCTAAAGTAAAAAAATTTACAATGAATTTGGAACTTAAAAAATTCCTTTGCCTACTTTTAGACACGTTTTGAAGAGTTGTCAAAACTCTAGTGATTTTTGTATGACCCTAGATTATACAGTTCGTATTCGTATTAAATGCCATTGCCATACAGGCATGACAGCCTCCAAATCTCAAGGAACTCAGCTAGGCAGCGCCGTCGTCACGGGTAATTAATCAAATGCGCGTGATTATCGCACTCCAAGGCGCTTCCAAGGACAGCAAGTGGGTGGGTGGGTGGTGTGTGTGTGTGTGGATCCAAGGCTGCCTCCCTGTCACGTGTGGGCGAGTCTGTCTGTGTGCCAGGCCAGGGCTCCGTTGGAGTGTGACGAAGGCAAATATTAAAACATATTTTAATCTAGCAAATGCTCGCCCCCAAATCCCCGCCCTTTGCTGCTGGATGGTAAATAATAAATTTATCATTTGTCAGCAGTTAAATGGCGACGTGCAGGGACTCCGATTCCGATTCCGGTTTACAAACACAAACACGTATACGGTTCCAGCCTCGGAATGCACCCGGACCCGGGACAACGAATTAATAATTCATTGCGTATATGAACATCGCGTTGCCACTAGTCGACAGACACCAGCAAACTGTCACATGGCATATTGACATAAATATATCCTTGCAGGTGCAGAAAGAGAAAAAATGGGTTTTTAATAATAATCTAATAAATAATAATATATATAAAATAATAAAAACTAATATTTCTTATGAATATTTTCAGTTTTTAGTTCTTTTAAACCTTAATGAATTTAATAATAATATTTAGAATATTCTTTTTGTGAGCAAATTGAACAAATTCAACAGTGACAAGAAGTTTTCAAAAGTATCTCAATAAGCAAACTTCTTTATTTCTTCTATGCCTAGAATTTATTAAATACATCATTTTAGTTAACAATTAAATAATAATAAAATACATTTTCTTGCTGTGCATTTCTGTCTGTATATAGAGACATTTTCACTTGCTGGCAGACGCTTGCCCATTCAGTTGTAATAAATCGTCAAGTTTATGTTTGAAGTATTTATTGAATCCCTGATATTACACGCAGCGACTGAGACACTGGCAGGGGCGTGGGCTGAGAAAAAGGGGGCGGAAGGGGTAGTAAGCTAGGCCCTAAAAATAATTGCAATGCTAAAAAAAACAATAAGAGAAAAATATACCCTTAAAATGTATATAATTTTTGTTGATTTAATTAAAAATGAAATCATAACTGGAATTAGAGTTTCTTGGGATTTTTCATTTCTGTTAATTTGTATAATGGTTAAATACAGTTAATCAAATCCATGCTATTTTTTATTAATTAATTTTATAGAGCCCAATTTAAATTGTAATTTTTCGCAGTGCTTTTGGGGAATCAGGGAATCAGCCTTCGTAGAGAGACGACAGCGCGTCAACGCCTTTGTTCGCATATGACCCCCTCCTGGTTTTATTTTTTTTATTGTGGGTCCATCGACTGGCAAATATTTATCCAGCGTTGAATTGGCCTGTATTCCAGCTCCCCTGCTTTTCCATTTTCATCCCCAATTTCCCCATTTTCACTGCCCACTACCACTGACCCCAACACACACACACGTCAACAGTTCGTCTTGCGATTTATATATATACATTTTTTTTGTTGCCATATTTGCTCTTTTTCCCTGCGTAAATCCTTTCAACGTGTCGTGGAAATGAAAATAATGCAAAAAAAATACGTTAAAATATTTGCACAGACTTCTCAATGCCGCCCTCTATTTTCCTGGTTACTTTTGGGTTTTGGGGAAAAGGCGGGAAAACTGCTTGCGATATGCCTGCGACAAATATTGACATAAATGCTTACAAAGACAAGAATATATGTATATATATTTATATGGGAGATATAATGCCGGGGTCTCAGCATCATCCGCCTAAGTGTCAGCTTTTCCTGTTTGCCTAAGCAAGTGATTGCTGTTTACCTTTTCCTGACGGCTTTTCTCACTTGTTTTTACCCACACTAGGCGTTAATATATTGTGGCGCAACAGATGGAAAACAGAGGGAAATTTCTTTTTTTAGAAGGAGATTTCAAGAGTGTCAACTTATATATATTCGCATTTAGTTAACCATTTATTAACCCTTCTTTTAAGACTTTTTTAGGGAGGAAAATCTGCTAAATGCTTTAACATTTTCGCTGCGGCTTCATGTTTATTTGTTTGTGGTTTGGTTTTTCCAGAATGCATAAATCGCTGGCATCAGCTGATAGCAAGCACTTTCGCTTTTCAACGGGCTTCGGATGATGGTGGATGGTGGTGGGCGAGTGTGTTTTGCGGCAGTGTTAGTTAACCGCATAACGCGGCTTAGCTTTGCCACTCTGTCCAAAGTCCACTAGTCTGCCTCCATTTTCCCCTCTATTCACTGGCTATCTGTGCTCGTGCACCTGCTTTTCCTCCTTCTATGCCATTTTCCAGTGCTTGCAGTCTATTAAATGAAAACTCAGTTCATATTGTTAGGCCCGGCGCGTCGTGGACTCGTTCGTTGTGTCGGTGTCTGTGCGCCTGGGCCTCTGTGGCTGCCCCCCCTTTGGGATCCTCTTTTTCCTCCGCCTCTTGGCACACATTTTCCGCCCACTTTCCTCCCATTTCCCGGCGTGTTCGTGTTGTAAATTAAATGATTTTCACGCCGGTTGGCGAGACTCCAGTGTCCTTCGAACGAAGCAGGCCATTTTTATGTGTTTGTTTGCGGCCAACATACACAAACACACACACACACAACACACACATTTCAATATTGAAAAACTCAAAAAACGTTATATTTGAAAAATATATATATATTTTGTTAAACTTTGGTTGGAAATGCAAGTCTTGCAAATGAAATCCCAAAATCTCAACATTTTATTACTGGCTATTAATATTAATTATACTAAATTTATTAATTGTATTATTGGTATGTTACTTAAATATATTCATTTATTTTGTAATATTAAATAAAAAAAGCTAGAATTTATATATATTCATATATATATATTAAAATAATATTTTTAAAAGAAAATAGGTCTTAAAAGCTTATTTAGAATAATCATCCATCAATATGAATTTAAATAGTACTAATATTATTTGTTTAATTTTTTTATGTTATAACTTAAGTTCATAAAAAGTACATTTTGTTTATAATTTAAAACTGATTTTTCTCAGTGCAGTTTCCCAAACACACTTACCCACGCAGAACCCGACGCTGCCCTGCCTTTTTGGCCATGTTTTAACGTTAATTCATGGTCGTGTTTTTATGTTGCAAGGACAGGTGGCCAGGGGGCTAAGCCTGGGGGGTGTGGCGCCAAGAGGTGGAATCTGGAAAAGGGCAGAAAAGCACAAGGAAGAGGGAGAGAAAGGAGAGGCAGCGCGTAGGACCTTTATTGGCCATCGGCCGCTGTTGTTGAAAAGTGCTTTTGTTCTTTTCTTTTTAAATAAGCAGATTTCTTCTGTTTTAAACCTGGGTCTCTTTTAACAGCCCCGTGGAAAATCCATCCACAATTCCATTCCACCCCCCTTCCCAATTCACCAAGCCCCCTTAACCCCCTAAATGGAATGACTTTTCGCGCGGCTTACCTCAGATGATGCCAGATGACTTATTTAATTAAATCAGCTTTGCCACGCTGAGCCTTTAGAATATTTGAAGGTCTCCGCCCCCCGTCCACGTATAGGTAAGCCTCTGGGCCATCCAGGGGTTAAGCCGCCATCATGGGTTAAGCCCGCTAACTAGGCATTGATGGGTCTCTCTTTTGGCGAGGACCTCAAAAATTCCATGTTGATGAGCGGGAAATACCAAGGATTTGAGGACAAGGAATTGGTTTATTCCATTAGGAACTAAGGTACGAAATGCCTGTCATTCAAAAAATATTTAATTAACTCATTCTCCATTGGAGGTTATTATTAATTTTTAATTTTCTTACACATTTCTTTATATTTCTATATTTTTAAAAATAGATTTGTAGTATTTGCCACTATATTATTATTATTTGTTGAGCGTAATATTTCCTTTCATCTTTGCAAATTAAAATATAAATTTAATAATTATGTATATTAAAAAAAGGTTCCTTCTTATTTTCCTCCTTTTACTCTACTTTTTTTAAAGCCCGCTCAAGTTGATAAAAGTGTGCAACTTACAACTTGCAACATTGCTGCAACAGCTGTCCCCAAAGGACAAAAAAAAAAGCAAGCGGGCACAAGAAACCACAGGAGGGGGGAATCGCCAGAGGGGGAGGAGCGGTGCTGAAAGGGGGCGCACATGTCACCATGGGGGCGTGGCCATAGCTTAACGATGCCAACTAACATGTTACAGTGAAGGTTCCGTCGAAGGGATCATATTATTGCAGCCAGTTTTTAAGTTTCCATAAAAACCGAACATTTAACGATCGGTTAGCACACAAAATGCAGAGTACAGTGAGCACCAGTAAATAAAAACCATTTAATAAATGTTAGAATGTTAATTTACAAATGTATACGTTTGAAAAGAAGGTTTGGAATCAGAACTTAAAGACAAAAAATCTGTTTTTAATATTAATTGATTATTTTTATGAATATTTTTTTGAAAACTTAAACAAATTTATAGTTCATGTTAATTATTAATTTTAAATAAAACCGTAATGTTTTTTACTTAACTTATCTAAAAGGCTAATAATTCCCGACCACGTGAGGTACCACAGTATCCAAAATCCGTAAAAATAAATCTCTAAATCTAAATAAAAAAAATTAACAAATATTTGTATCATCTTTTTATATAAAAAATCTTGAACTAATGTTTTAAATCATTTTTTTTTCCTAAAAGCATGTTTTAATTGCTACAAATTTTATATAAATAATTTTGTTTGGGCTAAAAAAGTAACTTGTTTTTCTTAGGAAATTTCCCTGCACATGAGGCATCACTGTACCTGAAGGCCGTGAAATAAATCTCGCACAATAAGTTCGCTGGGCAGCGGGAGAAGCAGAAAAGCAGGGCGTCAAAAAGCGCTCAAAGCACCAAAAGCAACGGCAAATGACACGGGCCGGGACAGAAAGAGACAGCTGCAGGGCGGGACGGAACAGCCCAGTCGGACTTGCCACCAAGAACCCTGTGTGCTTTTCCTACAGCACCGCTCATGGGGTAGGGCATACCCGTTTATGTAAAGCCCTAATTCGCTTTTATACATGGGCGGCCGGGGTAATTCATGATGCCACCGTCGCTGCTCGGCTCACCATGAAATTCACCGTGAGCGCTCTGTAGGGTAATTCATGGTGCAACCGCCGCTGCTCGGCTCACCACGAAATTCACCGTGAGCGCTCACCATAAAATTCGTTAAAAAAAAGTAAATAAAAATTCTTTTTTTTTTATTAGTTTATAATCTTTATTTTTTCATATTATGTTATTGTAGTCAATAATTACAAAAAAATCTTTCTAGATTTTAGTCCAGTCCTTCAGGACCAACCATTTTCTGAAATGTCTCGATATATAAGCAAATATTTAAAAAGTTACATTTTATTATATTATATTGTAAAATGTTATACTCATGTAATTGGCGGAAAACTCCGGAACCTTTCCTTCCAGTGCCTGGATTCCTTCGTCGCTATTTAATGGA
>VNJV01011794.1:0-17504 GCA_008042635.1 Drosophila nikananu
AATAATGCAAAGAAAACGGGTCGAGTTAATAAAACCAAACTGCCAGGGAGCTGTGCTAAACGGAAAACTGTCGCCAGATGTGTGTACGAATCAATTCATAATCCCCGCATATTGAGCAAGATTCTGCAGCTACAGTCGGGCGATTATGCCATAATATTTGCATGCAAATCGGATTCAATTTATCCGCTCGCCGGGATTCTATGCGCGTTTGGCATATGATTCGTTTATTGTCATCTTATTGCCCTTTGCGTCATCAGCAGCAGAAGCAGAGGCAGCAGTGGCAATCGCAATCAAATGCCTTTGTGCTAAAAAACTTTGACGTTGATCTGTTGTCTGCACTGGCAAAAAGGAGGAATGACTTCATGAATCATATATATAGAAAACTTACAAAAACTATTGGGTTAACCGAGGGTTGGTAGTATATATTGAAATATTGAAAATGTATAGCTATTTTATAGATTGCACAATATGTTTTCAACATGTATATATTTAGTATTATATTTCATCTATCATATCAATATTGCAACGTCAGTATGTTATGATATTTCAGATAACAGAAAACCGAAATTTAGAAAGTTTGACTTTTTGTATATTCTAATTTTTCGAATTTTTTTGTAATATTTCTTAATATTTCTCAAGTGAAGAGTCTAAGACTCAACATCTTCATCGTGTCTCAGGCGCTGTAAAGCTTTACGAGTAGTTTATCAGGTGGTCACGTTGAAGAGACGTGGCCACTGGGTCCGTCGTTAAAGTAAATTATGTCGTCATATTCGGCGAATTGTGTGTCGCAGGAAAACAAACTGAATTTGGCAACTTTTTATGGCTGTGGCTGACTGACAGACTTTGTGTGTGAAAATCTGCAACTGAACAGGATATGGAGCTCTCGCAGGGCAACCCTCACCTGTCATCAGCCAGCTGACAAACAAAATCATTTCCGGAAACGGCCATAACCAGGCTTTATGGCTGACTTGCGTGTCAAATGGGGGAGGCGGAGTTTACTGAAGGGCTCCTCAGACATCTCTCATTTCTTGCCTTAAACGCCCTGCCCATAATTAGACTTAAAGATGCCCCCGATAAAAATTAGTTTCAAGTGGCCATAAAAGCAATCCATTGCCTCTTGCCCGATATATAAATAAACCCGAACTCGTTGGCCAAGTTTTATGGTCAGAACTGCGCCCGTTCATAGATTTTACGGCTCCGCAGGCTGAGGTCCGTAAAGATTTCGGCACATGCGAGGATGTGTCCCGGGTCGTAAAAGGAAAACAAAGGACGCCGCCGAGGTGCACGACCGCAGAGTCCTATAAATAGAACCCGACTTTAGTGTGTTCCGACTTAATAAGGCTTCGTTCCGTTTCCTTTTTTGCCTTTGCAGATGGTTAAGATGATGCTGACGGTTGTGTTTGTATTCACCAGTTGCTGGCTGCCCTTCAACATCCTGCAGGTTAGTGGTGCCCCTACATAAAAGAAGGATATATCTTCCTGAACTTCAATTTCAACTTCCTCCCCCACAGCTCCTGCTCAACGACGAGGAGTTCGCCAACTGGGCGCCGCTGCCGTACGTGTGGTTCGCCTTCCACTGGCTGGCCATGTCGCACAGCTGCTACAACCCGGTGATCTACTGCTACATGAACGCCCGCTTCCGGGGCGGCTTCCTGCAGATCATGCACCGCGTCCCCGGACTGCGGCGCTGCTGCTGCCTGCACCGCCTCCTGCGCGGGGGCGGGGGCGAGAGCAGCTCGGGAGCTACCGGTGAGATGGCCTTCCGGCACCATCACCATCGCCAAGTCGGCGATGGGCTGGGGCTCGGGCTGGTCAGGAAACCTAAGATCCGCATTAGGTGCTACCCTCCACTCTCTCTAGAATCCGTTTGATTGCCGTTTCCGTTTCCAACCTCTCAGTGTGTAGAATTTAAACTGCTTCTACAGATTCTACGTGTTTCAGCGTTTCCAGATAAAATATATTAATTTGGCATGCCATTTTTATGAGTTTAGTAAGCGAGTCACAAGAATTTTAATAAGTTTTAAGTCTACTACAAATCAGCAATGAGTTTTTCTAACCAACAAATGATAAAGGATTTTTATACACTTTGTTTTTTTGTTTGATTTATAATCGACAACTATTTCTGTGACCCACTTGTAAAAGTAGTAGTTATTATTATTGTTTTAGCAAAAGTACAAAATCCTTTTTACTATTTTTACAGTGTATGGTAATGTATCAGTCATATCTATTTTTGTTGGTTAGATGACGGAGATTTTTTGTCAACATTTATAATATGAAAGCTAATTTATATTCAATTGTATAAAAATAACTTAATAATATTTCTTGACTTTAAATTCTTGTTAACAGCTAGAGTTACTTTTCGGTAATCTTTTTCACGTGAAACGCCTACACTGCCATTACATACTTCATACAAATCTAGTTGAAAATTGTTTGTTTAAAGTGTCCATTATGTGTTTCTAAAGTGCTTGCAATCCGGAGAAGACTAAGTTTCACATTACATAATTATCTCTATGCATGCCACCCACCTGCTGCATGCCCCGAGCACCACCCACCAAACGTGTCCCGTTAATTTTACGCAACAAATACTTACCAATTTTGCTAACATCGTTTTTCCATATTTTCCACATTCTGTCACGTGTCAAAAAACCGAAGGAACCAACGGGGAACTGCGTCTGAATCGTGTGGACACCTGCACCACCTACATCAGCACAAGGCGAAAGCTACGAGTGAATTCTATGCAAGTGGTGAGTCTCAAATATTCACGAAGAGGTCCTGTTGCCAGCTTGTATGCCTTATTTAATAATTTCAACGTTTTCTAAGAGAACTTGGTCCAATTGAAGAGCTGAATATAAATAAATCAACTATTAACACTTACTTACTCCTACACACTTTCTCTTCCTCTCTCCTAACTAATCAGAGTCAATTTTCGCATGCCGAGACGTCAGTTTTGCGGTAGCTCCGCCCCCACCTGCCCCTCCGGAGGACTCACCTGTACACCGAGCAGCCCCGGCAGGTGCCCAGCTCCACTTGAACGGCAGCTGCACGGAGTTGTGAAGAGCAGGATACTGAAGATAACCAAAGAATCTCCCACGGAACGTGTGTGTGCTGTGCGTGTTTGTTGTGTGTTGTGTGTGCGAGTGTCTGTCTGTCGGTAAGTGTAAGTGTAAGTGTCGACTCAATGTAATTTTACCAAGAATGTAATGTAAATTGAAGTGTAATATTAATTGAAGGTTTATAAACGAAATGTTTGCATCTATGGTAAATGAAGTGTACCGAATCGATAAATAAAGCCCCGAAGTATGCAGTGTCTCGTTGTTACTTGGACAAGGCGAAGCCTACACTTGGGCGGCTGCACAGAGGTTCCGTCGAAAAGCTTTTACCATTTATTTGCACCTCACGAGCCGTGCAAAAGACACACCTGTATAATCGATCCAAACCTTAGACTATAGTACGAATTATAGTGAGAATATGTAGAAAAATCACTTGACTGTTCCTGTTGTCCCTCCTCCACCGCCCCTGGTCACCCTACCAAATTCGGCACTTGGGCTGGCTGGGATTCATCGGCGTGCCGCGGGCGCACCTGAAGGTCCTGGCAAACTCCTCGGAGTTGGACAGCACTCCCCGCAGACGCATCTGCCCGGGGCAGTGGGAGTCGCTGAGGGCGTACCGCGAAGCCGCCGGCGTGTACGTCTCGCACCACAGGTTCCCGAACGAGATGAAGAAGAGCTGTTCGTGGCTGTAGTGCTCCAGCCCGGGCAACTTGGCCCGCTCTCGGCCCACCTCCTTGACGTAGAGGCGGTACGCATAGAAGGCCTCCCGCATGCCGCCATTGTCCGCTATATTCTCGCCCAGAGTCAGTTCGCCATCGATCTGAAGTGGGCATAGGTAAGTACTTTCATCCCGCAAATATCATATTAAACCTCTGCTGACTTCGCAGGGAGCCCCAGCATCCCTCACACACTCACATATTCATCGATGTCCTCGAGGTGGTAGCGGCTGTACTGCTCCACGAAGCACTCTGTGCGGTTGATGTACTCGTCGACGGTGCGGTTGGACCACCACTCGACCATGTTCCCGGCCCGGTCGAAGCGGCGGCCGCTGTCATCGAATCCGTGCGTCAGTTCGTGGCCCAGGATGGTGCCGATTGAGCCGTAGTTCAGAGCCCTGCCAAGGACAGAGCGCAGCAAACGGGGTTAGAGTCTATTTCTGCGTGGGATTAGTGCAAGGTGCGGTGCAAAAACGTGCCTGCAGCCCGGTGGTCTGTCTGTGATATGTGCCGGTGCTGGACGGAGGCGGACTTACTCGAGACCCAGGTCGTAAAAGGGATACTGCAAAATGGCAATGGGCACCGCTGAAAAGGAGAGATAAGGCTTAGGGACTTAAAGGAAATCTTTTCCCGCCGTGAACTCACTGATTGCATTTGATTGGAACGTGTGAAAGGCATTCACGTTCGAGGGCGACGTCGCCCAGCCAATGGGCTCCGGCTTGTCCATCTCGTTCAGCTTGTCCATCATCTGCCAGTGGACGAAGTCCATGAGGTTCTCCAGGTGCGTGCTGGCGTTCACCTCGACGCCCTCGTAGTAGGCGTTCAGGGCGCTGGCATTGCGCAGCCACGAGGGGAAGCCGATGAAGCTCTTCATCTCGGCCGACTTCTGGATGGTCTTCCGCTTGGTGGCCTCGTCCATCCACGAGGTGGCCTTGACCAGGCGGTCGAAGGAGCGCCGTATGTCGCTCAGCATCCGCTGCACGCGCGGCAGCTTCTCCCGGGTGAACTGCTCGTCCGCCAGGACATAGCTGACCGCCATCCCGAACAAGCTGTTAACTCCATTGGCGCAGTACAGAGACCTCGGAGTGCTGCCCTCCGTGCCGATGGCCACTCGCATGTACTCCGAGTGGAGCAGGCGCATGGCACTGGTCGTGTGCAGCACCAGCTCCTCGATGGTGCTCAGCCAGAGGTAGGACTCGATGTGGGAGGACGGAGTGTCCTCCAGGTACTCCACCACGTGCTGCAGGTACACGATGTCCGCCTGGCTGGTGATGATGGTCAGATTGCTGGTCATCTGGGGGTTTCCCGCATGCTTGGTGCCCTTCAGGATCAGTTCCATGTAGCGCATCCAGATGGGCAGTGTCTTGGGGGCTATGTTCTTGTCCGTCTGGTTCTGCAGGTCCAGCAGGGAGATGTAGATGATGTCGTCCGCCGGGTTCTTCGAGGGCTTGGTCATGTTCTCGGCGTCTTCCTTTAACTGAGGACTAAAATAATGAATATTAATTAATTAGGGATGTAGTAGTACTTGCCTCATGGACCTTCCTGGCCACCTTGACGCCCTGCTTGACCAGCTCCGTGATGCCCTGTGTGGCCTCCTCCTGGTTGACCCCTGGGTCCACGTACAGCAGGTACTTCTCGATGACCTTGCGCACGTAGTGGAGGTAGGCCGCCATTCCGGCGCTGGTCTGCCGGGCAGCCTCCTCTTCCTCGCTCTCGCGATCCTCCTCGTTGTCGTCCTCGTCGTCGTCGCTGTTCGTCATGAAGATCGTCTTCCGGTGGATCTTGCGCAGCAGCTTGTGAGAGTCATCGTTGTTGCTGTGGAGGAAAAAAGTCCCCCATCAGGACTTTGTTCCTATTGATTCGGCGTGTTTTTTACTCACAAAGGAAACGCCGAGTCCGTCTCCGGCGTTCCCAACGCTATCCTGTTGATGGTCCTGTTAAAGGGATCCGGAAACACATCGAAGCCAAAGATGAGATCCATGCTGAGGTGCTGCTTGATGGCCACTACGGACTCCAGCCAGTTGTAGCTTCCATTGGCATTTCCTGCATACTTGGAGGCACTGCCCAGGGTGAGGTTGAGCGACGAGGGCAAAATGGGGAGTCCGAAGCGCAGCAGGTATCCCACCAGCGGCTCCAGATCCCTGGCATCCAGCTGCTTCGTGTCCATACAGCCCTTGTACACGGTCTTGGCCTTGCCCACGGCCTCGGGCTCCGCGCGGCTGATGTTCGAGCGCAAGAACTCCCGCACCAGGCGCATTATGTGGGCCTGCCGCTCCCGGAACCAGTCGTTCGAGGTCACTGAGTCCGGACGGGGGTGCTCCTCGGCCCAGCGGCCGCAGGTGAATTGGTAAAAGTCCTCACAGGGATCAGTCTGCTCGTCCATTGCGTATATGAGGCTGGCCGCCGTGCGGATGCACTCCTTGCTACGACAAATCGAGCTGGATTTCTTAACTGTGACAACGGCGAAGGTGAGCGATGGAATTTGTAAAATATTAATTAAAGTACTTACTACTTAGGCTTACGACTATGATTGCTATCAGCAGAATGACTACGAGAACCAGCAGACCGCCGAGCACCGCCTTGTGGTAGTAACTGCGACGGAACCTGAACGAGAGGCAGATAATTAACAGCTTAAGCCAGACCGAAGCCCACTCACCTGGACTGAATGCCCACCAGAGTGGGTTCTATGGGCTGGTACGGAAGCTGCTTGCCATTGGCGCTAGCCGTGGCAGAGGCAGCGACTAGAGGTCCATTTCTGGCTTCGCTGCCCAGCTCATTGCCGCCCCCACTGCCATTGGCTCGCACGGGCGCCGATAGCAGGCTCAGGTTACCTGTAATGGGGTTCCAAACAACCCGGGCTCACTCAATTATCTTCTAAAAATTGATTTTAGCCGATCCCAGGGAGGGAGAGGCACGTTTTATTAACACTAATTAGTCTAATGTCAATACAGCACCGGAATTCGTGGCGCTCGTGTTCTTTTTATCTTGATCGGTGTTGTCCTGGGGCTCCCCTGTGTCCCTAATCGCCTGGCTAATGCATGTACACCTGTCTGTCACCTGCAAATACGGAACTGCAGCTGGCAGAAGCCGCATTACAAAGCGCTGGTGGTGACAACGTCCGGTTCAACGGCCTCAAACCGATTTCGCGTGTCCGGCAGCAATTTAACCCATTTTAAAAAATCAAAAGCCCAGCTAACCACACGACCTATTCTGCAATTTATGTACATGTGAAATGAAAAATACCGGAGTCCCATTTGATAAGCAGGATAACCACAATTTTTACCCACTGTGGGCGGTCCTTGGAATTATTTTCAGATTAAAAGAAGCCTCCAAGAACCATAGGCATATCGAAACAAGAAAGAAATAATGAGTGAATGCAATGGCATTGAGTAAAAAGTAAAGTAAACCCTCGATCTGCTGCCTTTTGTGCGCCCTGGTACTTGGAATTGGGCAGTTGGTTGATTTGTACTGCAAATCAAATCAAAGCAAAGTTTTAGTAAGATACCTACAAAAAAACCAATCAAGAGCAATTTTGTCAACCATTTTTAGAAAACATGACAACTTTGCCATACCTCTCATTCCTTAGTCAGATGCCTATGCTGGCCTGTAGAAAATTTATTAAAATCCCAAAATTTTGAAAAACCACACAAGATGTTTCATTCCCTAGCCGTACTGCTGTTCAACACCACCGAGATCGAGAGGAACCTCTTTGGCATGGCCGACGATGTGTACCGCACCATCGAGATCTTCGAGCAGGCCGCCAAGTTCGAGGGCAGGATCGGCAGACCCTACGAGGTGCTGTCCACGATCTTCGACTGCCTCGTTTTCATGGCGGTGGCCCTTATGATCGTTGGCCTTGTCCTGCAGAAGCGGCTCGTTAAGCTCTGGCAGCTGGCCAGGCTAAGTCGCCTGAGGGAGCAGATGCCGTACATTAACAAGGTCAACAAGAGGAAGGAGACCCTCCCGGAGACCAGGTCGTCATCCGTTACATCCCTTCCGGAAGTCAACCAAGAGCCGGAGGACGATGGCATTAGTATTCCCAATAATAAAACCAACGAGGACGACAACGAGGAAGAGGTTACTCTGGAAAAGAAAAATATGGTGGGCACTGGTCCGTGGGCCAAGAACTGGCGGGTCTCGACGAAGATCCAGAGTTTCGGATCGTTCTACGACACCTGGTTCCGGTAGGTGGGGATTCGGAGATCGTGTCCCATTACCTGCGCATCGTGACGCTGACGCTAATCCATTTGCACTCAGGCTTTGCGGTTAGCGGTTTCAATTGGTAGAAAGTGCCACAAATTGGCTAATTAAATTCAATATTATTATAACCCCAAATTGAATAATTGAATGCTGTCTGACTCATACACTTCAAGTGTTGTACTACCTAAGGAATACGGCTTACATAAAATACATACAATAAATCATTTCCATCTCACTCATACCATATACTTTGCAAATCTTGAGACGGGTCTGTCTAAGTAATTTATGATCGTTTTTAAAGTCATTCTTCTCACCCAGCATCCAAGCTATACAAACTTAGCTTCCTTCCTTCTTATAAAATAGTTTAGATCTCTGTCTCTCACCAGGTGTCTGCAATCTTTGTAGAGGAAGCGGCTGCTGCTGCAGATTGTCGCTGAAGAAGCCATGATTGACGTTGCCCGTGCTCCAGATGCGGCTGCGGTCCTCCATTGCCATGGCATTGAGTCACTAGCACTCGGTCACTCTGCTTAGTTCATTCTCCGGTGATTTTTTCTGTATTTATTTCCTTTGATTTCCCTAGGTTTCTGGTTCTTACTCGGTGATTTTTCCAGGCACTTCGGGGAATATCAATGAGCTGCTCATCATTTGAATGCACGTCACAACGCCCACATGTTGCGCCTTTTAGAGGAGAATAGTTACGCGGGCAGCTGGGAACAGTTGCTGGGCCACTTATCGCTTTTTCCAGCTAGCGCCAACAGCAGTCGGTAGTTGCATAATTTGGCATTATGTGCCGGCAAAAAAGTGCAACCGTAAGCCGGGAGAACTCGGAACTCAGAAAGGTGTAGTAAGAGCGAGTGAGCCACGGACGACTGGTGGGGAGCAGCGACTACCGGCGGATTGGAGCCCGGGCGTCGTCAACAGAGCGTATTTATACGGCACCGATACACCTGCCTGCCTGCGCCAGCAGCAACCGAATAACAACAATACATGCTCCCCGCACAAAGCCAGTGGCAGTATTACAACCAACAAACAAATCAGGCAACGGCAACCCCCATTAACTCCTTCGGCCATGCAAATGTGCCGCGGCAATTACTAAAAGGAGCCCCCAGACCCAACCCCTCTCCAGGCAAAAAAACCTTGTCAGTGTCTGACTGTCCTGCATGGTGCCCGTGCTTCTGTATATTCCATCGTACCCCTTGCAGGGGAAGTCCCTCGGCTCAAGGCTCCAGTGAAGCCAAAATTTTGAACTTTGCAATATATTCTTCTTAAAATTACACTAAGAATATTATAGTATATAGAGTAGGATAAATTGTAAAAGTAACAGATAGAAGTTAGTGTATAATGTACTTTACTACTTTATTATATAAACATATATAACATAAACTAAATTACCAAACACACATTCAGCGCTCCTGGAGAAAAAGGTATTTAAATAATTAAAAACTAAGGCAAAAACACGGAGAGTTTATATTTGAAGTTAAGTCTCCACTGAATCATCGCATAATGCCATCCTTTGTATTAAGTGAAATATATTGTTTTAGTGACTCAGCGGGGTATGCAGATGTGCGGACACCAAGTCACACTGCCTTTTGTTGCCACAATGAATCAGTACCGAACACGAAGTGACCACCATCCAGAGGCGTAATGAGAAAAAAGCACAATACAAATAAGAGCTCTCACTCAACCTCTCTGTGGAGCCAGGGCTAGGGAAGAGATATATGGATAGTTTCTAATTGATATGGACGCGAGTGTTCGGAGGCTATTCGGAAGCGCATGATTGATGACCCTGAACCGGGCCGGATCCCCAATCGGCCTAGACACGACACTGGACACTGGGAAAAGGCTGCCTAATAATAGTAATTAAATGGTGGCACTTTGCCCGCCCATCGGCATTCGCATTGCTCGCCCCCTAACTTTGACATAGTTTATTGTGTTTTCGGAATCGATAAATCCTATTGATTTTTACATGTGTCGGTGCCGTCCAATGCATTCGGTCTCATCGCGCATACGCCCCGTCGACAGTCGAGGAACTCCGGCAAATGCGGAGCCCTACGGCCATGTTTACACTCACTAGGGAGTAATTGGTTTGCTCGACTATTGTTAATAATCAAATAAATTGTCCGCCTTCCGCAGGAGCCACTGTCACCAGGCTTTCAGATTCAGGGTTCAAAGAACTTTACTTTACTGGCATGTACTTGCATACATTTATTATACATTATCTTGTTGTTCTGTTTTAAGCATACATTTCTTATATAGTTGGTGGTGTTTTTGCTGTTTTTGTGTTTTTTATAGGACTAATTGCATGCATTTCTAGCTTAAAAGTTAGACAGGGAAGCAAGTCATTATGGGAAATATGACACGAACATTTTAACGTTGACTCCATTTAGGTTTTTAAAATTATTTCAAACGCAGCCTAGGGTGGATTCTGAATTTTTGCATTAAAATTAAGATCAAGATTACATATTATAAAATAAAACAACGATCCCCTGGACAGTTTGGCCTGCCATTCTGTGGTGGGTGAAACTTTGATGCTGCAAAGACAGAAGAAGAAAAGTGCTTAGATAAATAAAAAAATACCAGAAATAATCGAACTAAAACTAGTTGGCTTTGTAAAGATACTCTAACCCTTTCAAAGCGTTTCATCAGTCTGAAAAGTCGGACCAACAATCTTTAATTAAGCAATATTTTGAAATTCTCAATCCGATAAAGTACAATCTAAGGGTCTCCCGATTTATTGCTACATAAGTTCCAAATTCTTTTTTTTCTTGTGACCATGGACCGTGTGTTCGGCAATGTCGAGTACAAGTTTAAGGCCCTGACGAAGGATGGCAAGGGCCTGGCCCTGAAGCTCACCGGATTCTACGCCGTCAACTGGACCCTGCGCAAGTTGGTCAAGTGAGGAATGCGCTATCCTTTCCTTAAGGACTCCCGCCTAGTTAATCATTTCCTGTTTCGAGTGTCCCGTTTTAACGTTTCCATGTGCATAAAAATACAAAGGTCTCACCTCCAAAATCACAAATCACATTGAAGTTTGGCCCTGCGCCTCACAGGGTTTTCACCAGCACGCACTTGCAGCAGGAGGGGATCTTGAAGACGTCCTGGACCACGTCCAGCTGCCCGCTATTGGGGATGCTGGCCAGGTTTCGCATCACATAGTGCTGCCGGCAGACGGGCTTGTACCGCTGCGGGAAGTTCTCGGAATAATAGCAGGGCAGGTCCTTTTCCCTGGGGAGTAAACGGATATTTAATGCTGCTAGTAACTGGCGCTCCCCGCGACTCACTCGCACTCCTCGATCTGAATGCCCTGCTTGAACTCCTCGTCGTTGACGATCAGCTGCCACGAGTTGTCCGCCTTCAGACCCTTCTTCGGGTACAGTATCCGCCTGTTGGTGCGGCACAGGAACACCTCGTCATCGGCAGAGCCCACGCGGGCACTCACGTCCGTGGGCTGTTCGGCGGGCTCGTCGTTGAAGAATCTGGCAAACTTGCCGGCCAGCTTCTGCTTGAGGGCGGAGAGGTCTGGGTAATTGTCCACCTGGGTGCAGAAGGACTTGGACTCCTGGTTGGGCTCGTCCCCGCACTGGGAGGTGTTGTTTAGACTATACCTTTCTTCGGACCCTGGGAAGACAAAGGCTAAAAGTTAGGCAAGCGCCAAAGGCAGTTGGCCAAGTGAGTATGGAATCGATTTAGTTGTTAATTGTACACACTCGAAATGGGAATCTTCTTGAATTAATTAAATATCACGTGGTATTTTGGAAATTACCAAATTTAAAACGTCAAAGATTTGCCCAGATGGCGATTCATATTTCGAGTGCAGCATGTTTCGAGTATCGAATGTATCTGAAGGACCATAGATTATCTTGTGGGTACTTACTATCCGACGGCTTCCGAATGTGGAGGGCCGGGGTAGCCTGGGTCCGGGACTTGGCCGGGGGCTGCTGCTGCGCTTGGGCCTGGGCGTTAGTCCCCTGCAACGAGACGAAGGTGTCGTTAAAGACCAGATTCAGCTTGCCGTCCGGGGAACGCTGCACTTTGAAGTATTGATCTCGCTGGCTCAGGCCGTGGTACTGATGGTAATGGCTGGTCGGGACCGGGGACTGGCTCTGACTCTGGGTCTGGGTCTGAGCCCCCAGCGTGGTGGGTATGGGCATGACTGGTGAGGGGGGTGCACTGTCCGCGGTCGTTGTGGTCTGTGCGGGTAGAATTCACTCGTGTTAGTCTCTCAGCCAAATCGAATATAAACACACAGAGACAACACACAGCCCACACACACACAAGATGTGGTCGAAGATGAGAGGGGTGAAATGGGGGTGCCAGAGATTTGTGAAAAAATATTGTGGGGCACAAATCCGTCTTTTAAGTTATAAAAAACACTTTTGATGTTGACTTTGGTCTTAAAATAATTAATTTATACCTTACACGACTGACACTATTTAAAGCTTACTCTTACAAACAAATGGTTTTTTAATTTAGAAGTATTTTATCACGAATTAAATTCAATGTTTTTGGTTACAACTTCTTATAAATTTTATATCCCACATTCCTTTAAGAAAAACCCGTGAATCAAAAGCTTCTTTTAAACTAATAGACGAATTTGTTACTAAGAATCCAAGAGAAAGTTTGGTGCTTACATTAAAGAGGTGTAAACCCTTATCATCGTTCACAATGAAGAGCTCTTCCAGGATTTCATTGATATTCTTGGCCTGCAACTATAGCGGAAAAAGACAGGACGAGAGGCGGTTTAGTCTGGTTTTTCACAACAAAAAATGCATCCACAAAGACGACACAAAAATCGGGTTGGATGGGGGATACATATGGGGGAGTTTTATAAGGAGATTTTTAAGGAAAAGGATAAGAGACTGGGTCTGTGTTCACACCTCCTTGGTCTTATTGGGTCCGCGCAGAATCGCGAGCACGTTTTCGGACGTAAAACCGGACATGTCGGCGTCGGAACCTTGGGAATTTCCTGACGAGCTCCCGCTGGCGGAGGCCTTTAGGGCCTCCAACTCTGCCGCTGCATTCGCCGCCGCCGCCTCGGCCTCTCGCCGCTTCGATATTTCGCTATTGATACAAACTATCTGAAAGATACAGGTGGAAGAGTGGATTGTTTGTTTTTTGTTCGTGTTTTCGGTTCATCAGCATTGCCAAGACAACTAACTAGGTATAGTAGGTTCTCCGAGAGTCCGCCGCTGTTGTTTGTTTGTCTGTCACCGGCACTACATTTGCGTACTTGAGAGGAGTTTGAACAGCTGTTTCGCTCTGGGCAAGCGCAGTTTCTGCTTTCAAATTCCGTTGAGTTAGGACCCGAACCCGAACCCCAGATAGCAACAGAGCTGAGTTCAGTTTCCGAGCTGATAATTCTCGGGCAGCGCGCCTGATTAGGCAGAGCTTCCCAAAAATTATAGAGCCTCGAAAGCCGTTTCCGATTTCTCTGTTATCAGCGAAGTAAGGGAAAGAGGGAATGAATAAAGAAAAAATGTCTGTGAGATAATGCGGGGATCGAATCTATTTCGAATAAACTCTGTCCTGGCCTACATTAGTCAGATTTGTCATCTCAATCAATGAATTACTTTGAGTCAAGTATTAAATAAAGTCTCCAATTTAGAACTGGCTTTGATTCGTTGAATTTTTATTATTTCCAAATATGACACTTAAACTGATCTCGTTTTGCTTAATAGACTTAATTTCCCCGAAGATAAACAAATTCGTTATGGAAAGTATACTTCGAGATTGACAGTAAAGAATTTACCCAAATCAAAATTGGGACTTGCCACCCTCATATAAGTAAAACCCGATTTTAAGTGCCCTCCACAAGCACGTAATCGCTGGAGACTTTTGATTTGCCATTTCTCGGAAATGTTTTTCCCCACGCTTGTCAGGCAATTAGCAATCAAGCTTTTGTTATTATTATTTTTTTTTTGTTGGCAAACATTGGATAATTTTTCCATATCAGTTTTAAGGTTTTCCACGAACCGCTTGGAACTTGGGCAAAGTCGAAAAAAGCGATCTTTGGAACCGAACCGGATCGGTGTTTGGATTTCCGAGGAAAACCAGACAGACCAAGCAGAGTGACAGGCGTTCTAACAATTTTCCAATTAATTACTGGGCGGCGGAATCCCTTTTGTCGGCGACAGTAAATTAGCTCGAAAGTCGTGTGCAGAATCACTCGGCATCACTTGCTGCCAATTAATGCACAATATTGCAATGCCGATGATATGCATTTATTATAAGGAGAATGATGAAAATTGCACATAGCTCGGCGTCGCCGTTGGCAATGCCAAACGGGTTTTCAATCTCTCTAAACTATCTGCCTAAACAGCATGTACATATAAACTTGAAAGTGCCCTTCGGTTTATGGTAATCCTCGGAAAGGTATGAAAACCTACAGCAATCGGTAATGAGGGAAATAATGACCCAAAGCCCAAAATGAATGAGAGTAACACTCACAACACAGAAACAACAGAGACACTGCAGTCGAACTTTCATAACTGGAACAACCAGCTGACGGAGAAAATCGGGTTATAGCCAGACTTCCAGTTGAATTAACAAAGCTTCTCTAATATTATACATATTCTGAATCATTTCAACAATTTTAAACAAACAGGAAAGCTGGCTAACTATGAAAATTAAAAATTACATGATTTTTTTAGTTGCTAATAACAGAATTTAAGTCACTCGGTATTTGCTATTAGATCTTAAGAAAAAACTAACGAAACTATGAGTCATCAAAATAAATGTAATTACTGTAAAGTTATATCTCGCATCAGCTTGGAATATTTCAAAACAATGGGTAAAAACTCGTATAATCTTAATTGAAATAAGGTTGATTAAAAGCTAATGCTAGCAAAAATAATGGAGAGCTTTCCCTAAATTTGTGATTTCCATTTGGAAGACTTCACTGGCTTTATAGTTCAGGTAATGGAGGTTCGACTGTTGACTAGGAAAAGACGGAAATTCTCACCGTGGTAAAGAGGGCGAAGAGCAGCACCAGGACCTTGATCATCTTGAACCACATGGGCGGCATTTTGTCCGTGTGTGTATATATATATATTATATTCTGAGGACGACTTCCGTCTGCGTCGGGATCGGGGCTTAATACACAGAGCAGGGGATCCGCGAATCGGCTTCAGACTTTGTTTATATCTCAAACTGATATTTTTATGGGGCCTGCGCGTATGTGTGTATAAAATAAACAAACTGGCACGACTAAATGTTAATGCCGGTCTTTATTCGCGTTGGTTGTTATTAATGTTATTATTGTTGCCGTAGTTGTGGCGGCCGGGTTTGTATTTATTTATAAATATTTTGTTAGCTATTAGGTGTTGCGCCGTTGTCGCGGCCGTCGCCTATTCCGTTTCCCGTTTTGTTTGCTTCCTTTGCACGTTTGCGAGGCACTGACAGACGAAGACACTTCAATTAGTCGGTTTGCTTTTCACTTTAGTTTCGCTCTCGCCGCTTTAGTTGAACCGTTTTTGGTCGCTGGTCTCTGTCGCCGGTTTTTTATTGTTTCTTATTTCGGTGTGGGTTACGGTTTCGGCATTGGTTTTTGGGATGCCAAGTGATTTGGTCACCAGCTGTTTGGATCCAAAATTTAACGACTGTCCCGCGTTTGGATCCCAAGGTACGTTCGGATCGGTGTCTCTTGGTCGTTCGATTCTGTGCGCCGGCGTGGAGTGAATCCAATGGGGCAGCGCGCATGCGCTTTTATGGAACCATCAGCTGCCACTGGCCTTTATCGGTTTTTATCGAGACGCGCGCTGGGCTTTTCCGACGTCGACGAGGAGGAGTTTCACCATATCACCCGGCTGGGGTCTCCAGCATTAACTAATTCTGATTCCGATTTTTAATTACGATTGCTGCGATCGAGAACACACGACAGCGAGAGCGCGCGACTGGAAGCCAACTGAGATGTCCGGAGCGAACGGGGGCTTTGACAGCCGACAGCCGAAGTGCGCTCTTCAATACACAAGTGCAGCTTTGGCCGAAGCTGGCCTAAGTGGAAGAGGGATGGGAAATAAGCAGAGAGAGAAAGATTTATGGAGAAAGAAACAGGGAGAAGAGCGTGAGTGGATTTTATCACAGCTGACTGCCGTTGCGCCGCTAATTTCTGCTTCGGCTTCTTCACGGCAAGCTTAAACGGTTTGAATCATCGTGCACAGGGAGAAACGGATGTCAGTTGTGTATATATATTATATAAATGTAAATATGCGTTATACTCTTAAAAGATCTTTACAACATATAGTTTTTATTTATTAACCGAAATCTTTAAAAAAAAATATTAAAATTTTAATTTCAATATGCTAATTTGTAAACGTAATTAAAACTAACACTAGAATTGAAATTAATAAAATTTTGGGGCAGTTATGCTAAATTTTCAATTCGGTGTATTCGATTAAAAACTGCAATTTGGCTTCCCTTCTTGTTTTAATTACCATTTATTTTCTTGGCAAAGCCCCGACACTTATAGGGCTTTCGAGAGTCTTCTAAGCCTGGTCCACAACAGTTGATAACGAAAGTAAAAGTGCTGCCCGATCAAAGCTTTTCACCTGAGAGCTTGCGTGAGAGAGCACACCTGACCTACCGAGGCAGCTACTAGCACTATCGGAATCCACGCCTAATGCCTAATAAATAAAATTAAATATTCCGATAGGGTGCGACACACGTCAGTTCCGTCGTCGCACGCGTCATGGGAGTCACAATATCTCTTAAGTGGTATCTGCCTCGGAGCGTGCGAAGACGGCGTTGGGAAAGACTGCCCTGGCGGGTGACTCAATCTGGGATTTCCGAGATCTCGGACAAAACCGCAGCTTGATTTCGCACTGCAAATATGTGGGGACGTAATGCATCTGTAGCCAGAATCGGCACACTGACGTAGCGTTACCTGCGCCCAAGCCATGAATGAATCTCGTTTTCTGAAGTGCTCAGACTGGCTGTCTGAAGCCTTGAACTTGCCTCGACAAAAGGGTATTTGGTGGGACCTGACCACGTCCCCGCCTTAGTCAATTATTATCCGATGACTGATATAAACCGATTCCCGAGAATTTTGTGTCTCTACATCGGTTCTCTTGAATTTCTTTATCATTAAATAAATATGTAATAAAATGCAATTTAATTGGAATATAGTGGCGTTTCATGTGTAAGTAGTTACGTGCCCGCCATCATAATTGCTTTTCATATTGTTTCTTTATTCCGATGCAAAACTTTATCAGTTCTAACAAATCTCCCTGCTGTCGTTTATTTATTTCTGACATTTAATTGAAGTGAAATTGTGCAATGTTTGATGATAAAATTCCTTAGAAATATTAAAATGTTGCGCAATGTATTTATTTTAGGCAACAGCTTAGCATACTTTGGGGCCTGGATATCATTTTGGTGCATATTTGTGGGATGCTTTCGAAAAATATTACAATGAAACGAGCTCAACTTTGGTGATGATTACAGTTTGGAGTCGGTAAATAATTATTAAATACTTGACGTTTTTATTTGTATATAATCAGCTTTAAAACAAACTATTAGTTAATTTTATAAATATAAAATA
>VNJV01011796.1:0-35411 GCA_008042635.1 Drosophila nikananu
AGAAGACTGCAGTACCTGGGCTCTCCCACCCTTGCGGATCTCGCCGAGCTAAGCAAGACTTCACCGAGGCAGATAACTCGTTTCGTCCAAGGATCGGGTTGGTCCTCTCTAACTTAGGATTTGTCATCGGCCCATGAGAACCTGTAGCGGACGGGGGACCTAAGCCTATGCGGCATCACAAGGAGCCTCTTCAGGCTCAAGTGGACGGCCAGACTCTCCCAGAGACGGCCGTCACCGCCCTAACCTAACCTAACCTAACCTACAGCAATAACCTCAACTGAAAGCCAACTTGACCCGCTTCATTTCCCCGAAGACTGGCAGTTTTTCAAGCTGGAAAAGCTGAGGGGAAAGTAAATCTAATCAGGCGGGGAGCTAGCCAATGTTCACCCCTCCTTGGCCTTTCTTTTTTGCTTGGCCCAAAACAAATGCGGGCGGGTCCGAGTGGGCGGCAGTTCATTTACTGTTCAGTTTTCCGCTGCTCGCCGAACAGAAACAATCAACTTAATTTGGCGCCCGCTGAAAGCCCTGTGGCAGATAAATTAAGTCATTAGTTCGAGCCGAGCCACCCTCCAACTCCGAATCCAGCTCCTTCTCCAGCTCCATCTCCAGCTCCGTCTCCGGCTTAGATGGACTTGGCAGAAGAAAGTTCCCAGAGCTAAAGTGGAAAATAAATTGGCAAACGTTTGTTTTGAGATTAACCGCGATTAGAACGTGGCAAGGCAGCCGCGGGTTGGGTTGGGTTGGGCTGGGCTGGGCTGGGGAATGGCAGCAAATGTTGCCATTATTTGATAAGCTCAAACATAGACACGGACCTCATAGCCACCCCCAGTGTATGCGTGTGTTTGTGTAAACAAAAACAAATGGCAAATGCGAGAATAATCGTAGGAGATTAAAAAGTTTCATGTGCCCGCACAAAGGCGCAGGGATCCCGGCGCTCTGACGCGAGACAAATGAGTGGCGCACGTGAAGCGCTTCTCGTCTGCCGGCCTCCCATCCTCGGCGCCGTCCTTGGGCCCAACTAATTTATGGCGCCAGCATACAAATTACTCGCAACTTGGAACTATCCCCCTCCAGCCGATTCCACTGGCACTATTAAGACCCAGCACGCCGCCAGATAATCCCACCACCGGGCGAATATTCATCATTTGGAGATCATTAATTAGCCAGTTATGCGGCCTGTCCAAGGTGCAGGGCGGCGCCCGAGCTGAATGCCAGAGCGGATTTCGGTTTCAATCTGGCTATCCGCACGGGAGGGACGGGTAATTTAAGGTGAAGTTAATTTACTAGAAAAACTGTCAGTATTTTTATTTAATCTATATAAAGACTCGATTGTAGGACACAGGTAGATGTAGTACTTGGGCAGCAGAACCTCCGAAAATCGTATGAGAATTTTTATAGTCTTGCTGGGTATTTTATTTTTTATTTGATTTGATCTATTTATTAATTATCCTGGGGGTACAGATATAAAATTATTGCGCCAGTCACAAAATGTAATAATAGTTTTAGTCAGAAGTTTGAAGAATGAGCTATTTCCTGACCCTATAAAGTACATACATACGTACATACATAGTTATATCCGTCTATCCGTTTCTACGCAAAACTATTCTCTCATTTTTAAATATTAATGAAACTATTATCATTAGTATATATCAGATCGACAACTATATCTCATATCTGCTGCTGCGGAAGGCGGAGTACCTCAATCAGCGGATCGATGTGCGGGCCATATATGGAGGAGAAGTACCATCCGTATAGCCTTTGCGATACAAGATTGTGTGCGATAAGATCTGAGGCCAATTTAGCAGCTCAACTACCCCCAGCTGCCCCTGGTGGGACAGGAAAAGCCTTCCTTATGAGGATTTGTATTAAATTATTTTAATATTGGTATGAAAATGACTACTCATAATGATAGTTCGTAAAGCCTATGTTGTAGGCTCTGAAATTCCATTTTTGAGCTAAAAAAAAACCATAAATGTGTGTATAAAATATATATTTAAACTGCAAGCTATATTAAATATAGTGAAGTATTTTAACAAGTAATTAATTCAGTGTTACCTATAAACATAAATATGTAAAAAGAAAGTCAGAAATCGACCAAAATATTCCAAAGTTAGATAAATAGCAATTTATAAAATCAAAAAAATATTTAATTTAACTTTAAAATTGAAGCAACATCTGAGCAATTTATTTCTTTCATTGTAACTTTTTTATTTACTTTATTTTAAACATCTTTAAGATACAATTTCTGATTACAGTAGGTATATATTTTGATAACTCTTTTTGAAATAATGAGATTTTACACTAGGCTACAACTTTGTTAATGGCATTTTAAGATGTCACTTTCTGTGTAAAATTATAAACATTAGAAAGTAATATAATGATCAATGTGATCTCTGTTGAAATTATAGTTAACCGACCCTATCAGGGATTGCTTACTTTTTTTTTATAATCCAGCCTACAGGAATAACCATAAAAACTTTTTAAACTAAAATATTTGTATTTATTTACTCCGAGTGCGACAAGTTTAAAACTTATATTTATTGCACTAGTCTCAGAGTGATATATTTCTTAATCTAACATTTTTATTCTCTTGTTCTTCTATAGGATTAAAATGAACATGATTTTATTATACACTTACTATCTTATGCTTAACATTATTAAGTCAGATATTTTATAATTTCCATTCTAAATTGTGGCGCGCTTCTTATTATTTTTATTTGATTTGCGTAGTGATTCCGAAGCCTAGTAGTAGCACTAAAATGGGATTACTGGAACTTGCTAGTCGATTTCTTATATTTTTTATATTTGTGTCTCTTCGAGATGTTAAAAAATCTATATTGTCATCTATTTAGGTATTGCGGTTCGTGCGTCATAATAATTTTGTTTAATTTAATTAGTACCCTGTTTTTAATCCAAGATAGCACACCTAAGATGGTGTTTGCGTGTTCCATGTGGTCGAATCTGTCGATTTTATTAGGAAGCTAACTTCGAGAAGCCAAAGTTTGTTTATGTATATAGTACGTACATTATGTATCAATTGGTTGAGTAGAACGAATCTGAAATCGGTTATAATTAACCTTAAAATCATTAGTTTCATGTAGTAAAAAAAATATAATTTTGTTTTTAATACTTTCTGTATCGAATTTTTAAGAATTGATTTATTTTGTCTTCTCAATTTTTTTTTTTTTAATTTTTTTATTTATTAATTAAGGTTTTTAAATGACAAATTTAAGTATTTATGACTTGTTGTAATTTTTCTTGGTCTCAAGCCCCAGGAAAATCGAAAATATGTGTAATTTATAATTAGGTATACAGTGTACAAAATAAAAATAAAACAAGTAAGAAAGCTACAGTCGTTCGTGAACGACTGTTATATACCATGTACCAAAATATATCGCCGCTTTTGCCTATTGCGACTTTTGCCTATTAGAGAAATGTAAACAAACTCGCTCTTTGCAAAACCACCACCATCTTATGCACTTGCGTGTGCAAGACAGAGACAGAGATAACCCCTCCTCTCTGTTGATGCTGATCAAGAATATATATACTTTATGGGGTCGGAAATGCTTACTTCTGCCTGTTACATACATTTGCACGAAATTAATATACCTTTGTACCTACGGTACATGGTATAAAAAATAAATAATTTATACGAAATTTTGTTGGGCAGATCAAAGTTTTATTAATTATAACTCGAAACAATCGAACACACTTTTTTGTGATAATTTTAAATAAGGTTAACGAATCATTGAATAACATTGAATTTAATATATAAAATATAATCCATTTCTTTGTATTTTTGAAAAGTTTAATAATAATTTTGAAATACAAAATTCGGCTACATCGACTCGGCTGCCGATGCTGATCAAGTGTAAACATGATTTATAGGGTGTGAAATGACTCCACTGCCTCAGGGGTGTAATACCTGCGCAGATAATTACTAGTTTGTTTAGTTGCACTGGTAAATGGCTTTGTTTCCGCTGGAATCCTTGGCCTGGGCAATTGAAGCCCAACTCCACTGTGGCACGATCTAACCTGTCGGCCGGAACTCGAGCCTTTGGCCCCCCCGCTGGGGCGCGTTGTGCACTTTGCTGCATGCAATTTAAAAGTTTTTAATTAAATCATGCACCTTGCCACCCGATGCAGTACCTGGCAGGGGGTGCAAGTTGCAATATGGCAGCGGGTAGGGGGGTGACAGTGAGCAAGACGAATAGCTGAAGCGCCAGAAAAAAAGGAAGCGCCCCTTCAGGAGGAAGGAGGAGCACGTAGTTGTAGTTATAGTTTGTCTGCATCAGATAGCCGACTCCAAACTTTAGGGAAAGCGGGAAAAGCGCAGCCAGCGAGAGAAAGAGAGCGGCAGAGATAGAGAGAGAGAGAGAGTGGGAGAGAGAGAGAGCTGCTCGTCGGGCGACGCCTCCTGCGGCTAACAGAGCTCTGTTAGCTAACAGCTGTGTGCTTTTTTTTCTTGACGCCTTTCCTTCGGCTCTCCTGGTGGTGAGTTGGGGGAGGGTGTCCTTGGGGCCAAGGCTCGAATGGGCGTTGCCATTTGGCACGCACCTCTCTCGCTCGCTCGCTCGCGCGCGCACCGTCTCCCGCCCAGTCCTCCTCGGCTGGCCTTCGCCTCTCCTTAAGACGAAGGACGAAGGACCAAGAAAACGACAACAACGACAATGACGACGACGCTGATTTGACATTTGGCCACTCCTAAGGAGTACCCCTCCCGCCACTGTCTCCTTCGCCGGTGGGGACAACCCCCACTTGACATGTGGGTCAGGATATGGCCAGGACATCGCTGGGGGCACAAGCGGCGGGGGGATGGCGGCGTCCCTTTGATTGGCCCGGGGCATCCGGCGTGGAGCATCTGGAGGGGGGACCTCGCATATTTATGGCCCGGCCCCAAGTGCATTGTGAACTATGCGAAAACTATTCCATTGACATCACAATCGCAATTTCCCGAGGACCACAAGTGTCCTTAGGAGACCCGAAGATCCAGCAACTGCATCTTAATAATGCCCAACAGAAGCACAGCTTGAATGTCATCCCGGCTTTAGGTGATCCAGAATCCTTCAATTGTTATATACAGTGTTCTTAAACAATAAAGGAAACTGGCTTTGGCACCCCGAAGTTCGTTCCATTTTGCTAAAAGGGAAATAATTACTAGCAAGCGATATATAAAACATATATACATGCAATATAATAGTTCGATTTTGTTCAAGTTCAAAACATTACTTTTAAATCGTATAAAATAATAATTTTTTTTAATTCGAATTGCCTGGAGATGTAAAATTATACTACTAATATTTAGTTTTTATAGTAGGGATTGCAGGGTATTGTAAATTAAGTCAGAAGTTTGCAACTTCGCGAAGAAGTCTAGAGTCGAGTCAATAAATCAAATAGTATATTCTTGATCAGTATGCTGATTTGTAAACCACAAACTAATTATAACAGCTAAGCTTTTCGAATGGAAATGAATATTGATATATGTGTTGCCCAACAAATTATTATTTGAAAATATTTATATGATATATAGTTTTGAGAATGCACATCATTTACATCGTCTTAGGGGTATGCCGAGGCTTAAATGAGAATGATTTTGATTTTAATATTTAAATTTAAAAATATAAAATATTTGAAAGCGGCTTTTTATTGAATTTTGCGAACCTGATAGCCATTACACAATAAAAACAAATCGTTAACTGACTTTTAAACTTAATGCAAAAAAAATGCCTTCCGAAGTGAAACTAATGAATTCTTGGCTTAATTCTGTATCCCAGGTTTTAATTGATTTTCGATTCGATCCCAAGGCCCAAATGCAAATTAAAAATTCGGCTTCCCGAAGATAGATTTCTTTCTTGTCACTCATTTAAATTGATAATAATAATTTTTAGCAGCTTATTTAAGGAAAAAAAAAGAGTTGCGAAAGGATGTTTGAACACGGAAAAATATAGTTTTTACTACTGTATAAGTAAAATTTTCTATTTGTATACTTTTTACTAAATGTAACGACTATTAAAATTTTTTTTCTTCTTCTACTTACTGCAAGGAAATTTAAACTTCGGCGTGCTGAAGTTATCTTGCTTTCTTGTTGTATATTTATTACCTTTTCGATGCTATTAACTATGATTTTCTTCATAACACTCCAGCAAGTATTTAAATTCTTGTTCATAAAAAAACATTTATTTGCCAATAACTTCGTCCCTTGACCAAACAAGAAAACACTCTTAAAAGGGGTATAATATATACATATATATATATTATATAATATATATATACTTATATATTATATAATATAAAAGTGACGATTGCTCCTTCAACTTCATCACATTATGTGAGGATTAATAATTATTTTTAGTTCAAAACAAATTATCAATTATGTATTTAATTTCCTAATTGCGTTTTTTGCACTCTCTGTAGTTTTCGTCTCCACTTGGACAGTGATAACGCAGACCGACAGCATTTTCAGAACCAAGAACCCGAATCCGTCCTCGAAAAATTTTCTATTCTTTTTCAGATTTCCTAAATATCAACTCAAAAGTTCCAAAAGTTGGGGTTTGAGTACATTTGAGGATCTGTTACTTTTCAAAACAACGGCGTATATCATCCCAAAATTCATTTTATGCCCTTTAAAATTAGTGTTTTAAATCTGGAATCTTCACTGGTCTCCTAGATATCATCTTTTGAATTATATCAATATTTTGATTGATAAATAATTATTTTAACAAACAATAAACTACAAATTATTTAATTAGTTTATTAATCGCCTTGCTTACACTCTCGGAGGACTTCGTCACCACTTGGACGGAGATCAAGTTACTTTGCCTATGAAACTGCATTTGGAGCTGGCTCAAGTTAAGCCCTGAGAGAAGTAATAATATTTACACGGGATTCCGAAGTGAATCGGTCATGCCACCGAACTAATTTGCACAAAGCAATCCGAGGACCTGAAGGTATGCCAGGTGAGGGAGTGGAAGCTGGAGCAGGAGCTGGAGATGGAATATTCAAGCAAGGTGAATTCTGGAATTTCCACTTTGAAGTTGACACAAACTTGGCCTGGCAGTGGCGAGTGTTGTCGCATTACAATGGGACTCGGATTGGGAGGAGGGGACAAGGGATATGGGGCACAGCCGCAGCTTAGACAAATTGTTTCTTATGCATATTTTTCGCTGAGCGCTCAGCGCGCTGCTGCCGACGTTGTCATAGCATCTGGTGAATTATGCCGAGTATTTGCGTAATTAAAACATGAAAAGAGTTTTGTCGCAAACCCGTTTAATTAAGGGGTTGCCGGCTCTGCTCTCGAGTGTCCTTGCCGCCCACCGAATTTAATTGCCTTCGAGGAGAGTCGAGGAGAGAGGCTGGAGCTGGGGCCGGAGTCTGAATGTGAAGCTGATTCTGATTCTGAGCGAAGCGAAGCTATTTGCAATGCCAGCGATTTCTCATGGCTTATCATAATATTTCCAAGGCATTCCTCACCCCGGATGATTGACAGGACCACTCCATCCTCCATCTCCACCTCCACCTCCATTTCCATCTCTATTTCCTTCTCCTCACACCCAGGCACCGTGCTGAATTGAAACATTTATTTTATTTATTTTCATGGATTTTTATGGCGACGACAACGAAATGGAATAGGGCTGATGGGAATTTTGCGACAAGACAAAGGACATTTTCATAAGCACTGATTTCGATACCGAGATACTGATTATGACACCACCAGGCAAAGACAAAGGACCCAGACAAGACCCACCCTCGTGTGTCCTTCGCACAAAAGTGCTGATAAGCAGCCCGGGCTAAAAACTATGCAACGTCTAAGTTATAGTGGAGTTGCCCCCAAGGACAGGGCCTGGGCTGGGCTCTCCCTTTTCCACATGTGCACAAAATCGAAATCTATAAATGACTTTTATTATTATGGCCTGCGGCGGCGGCGGCGGTGGCAGTGGCTCCTTGGATATCCTTATACCCGAGACCAATCCCATTGCCATCCTCGGAAGACGGGCAAAGTTTTGCGGCGCATTCTGTCGTCTCTATACATCTCTTTATGTATTGAAAAGATCCGCTATCTCCATGGCAAAGTTTTGCGGTCGTGGCAGACAAAAGACGCGTGTTCCCTTTTAAAGTTTCATTAATCAAGGCTCCTGGGTAGCGGGCTGCAGGGGTGCAGCGTTTTATTATTTCAATTGCGGGGCACAGCTATCAGCTCTCAAAAATATGAAGCATCATTTATCAGACCTCCGCCTCCCCGGGCTGCCGACCGCCTGTCTGGGCTGTGGATTTGGAAATTTGGCAACAACAATGCCGTGATTAATGGCCGTCAAAGCGAAAGAGTCAACAAATGTCAGGCGGCACAATCGATGCTGGCCGGGGGACTCATTCATTCTCCTGGAAAACCCCGAATTTCCCCACAAAAAAATAACCAGGAAAACACAACTGCTGGCGTTTAATTTTTTCAAATGTTAATTACATTTATTGTTTCCTTTTTGTTTTACCTCCTCACGCTTCTCTTTAGTTTTGATTTCTTTCATTTTGCTGTTTTGCTGTTGCTGTTGCTGTCCCGAAAAAACACGCACACACTTTGAGTCTGAGCAAGGACAATTCAGGGCTTAAGATGCGTAACGCCGCCTAGGCCCCACACTGTCCTCGCCATGAGTGGGGTGGTGTACCATATGTGTTTGTCATTATTTATAAATATATGCACGTAAATATGTATAGGTCTAAGCGGGGATCGTGTATCTTACATTTTAGATATTTTTGATTTTTTTGTTGTTCGTGTGTTTTTATTTAACTTTATGCGGTACAAAAAAAAAGGAGAACGAAGAGCTTGGGGTTATCGCTCTCACTTAGATCTGATTATTTCGATTATTACGATATATATATTTAACATAGTTGATTCGGTAATCGATAGATAGGTAGTACTGTTTATCGCTCGCTTATACACACACTTTGGTTTCTCCCGATCCGCCTTCGCACTTGGTTTATTCGCTAGCCCCGATCGAACGCTAATTACGCATAATTTGTGATTAGTGTTTACGATTTAATAAAAAAAAAGGATTAATAAATACACCCATATTGTAACTAGTTGCTTGGTAATATTTATATATATATATAGTTATACATACACGCACACAGATATACTTAAGCTTAGGCTCTTTACATTTACCTCTCGCGGGAGACTGGCCTCTGCCTCCCACGAAGCCCTCCCCGTCTACAGCTATACATCCTCCGCCCTGGAAAGAACCCGCCATTCTGCTAACCCTCCTGTAGCCTCGCACTAAACTAAACTTAAATAATAATCAACAACGTTGCTCCAACAGACTTAAAATGGAATCAGAACAAAAATCATGTGTGCTTAAGTCGTGTGCAGAATGTTTTTCAATATTTACATATCAAAGTTCACTTTGCCAATTGCCGCGATCACTCAAGGTCCTCGCTTCTCCGGGTTTTCCTTGCATTATTGGAGATGAAAAATTGATCGGTGGGGATGCGCTCTATCCAGGGACCTAATATGAACAAGATGGATAACGCCAAACGATGTTTTGGACTTGAATTGGAAGTGCTCTCTTTTAATTTTTGTTAACAAAAGGGAGAGAGAGAGAGAGAGCGTTGCTCTCTTGACAGTTAGTTTAAAATCAGAGAGAGGGAGAGAACATTGATCATGAAATTTAGTTAATAAAAGAGAGACAGAGAGAAAAAGTTGCTCTTATTCTACAAGGTCCCTTGAAATTCAGTTTAAAAATCAGAGAGAAAGCTCTCTCTCTCTCTCTCTTTCTCTCACTACGCTCTCTCGCCTCTACTAGTTTCTCCAGCATTCTAGATCTGTCTGCACATATACGCACTTGCCTTCTATTTTCAGCGAGTGAGGCAGAAGAGTCTCTCGTATGCGCGTTATGCACCTTGTTAAGGTCCTCCTCGGATTTATTCTCTCGATTTCCCTCCACTTCCCTTCCCCGGACTCGCACTCTTCACCCATTATCTTTCTCGCTCGCTTCTCTACTTATTCCTTCGTTCGTTCGTTTATTTTTTAACTTTTTGGCACTGCTTTGAATTTGTTTTGGCACCGCACGCTTCGAGCGTGAAAATAAAATTATTCATACGCATATACATAGATAAATACAAGTAATATCTATAAGGAGAATAAAAAAATAATCTGAGATAAATGAGGCTCGCGCTTAAAAAGTCAACAGTTCACAGGGAAAATTATTTACAGGTCTCAAAACAAAAACCACAAATGGTAAAATGGAAAGTAAAAAAAAAATCGTTTCAAACAAAGTATTGTTCTTTTAGGACCTAAAAATGTCTGCAACTTCAGCAAGCGATCTGCTTATACGCTAACTTAAAAGTAAGTCATTTAAAACTATAAAACTTGAACTCAGTCAAAGCAAACGAAGATTTGAATATCGATTCCGCATCTGCATCTGTGGATTCTGCATGCTGCATCTCTGCATCCTTTCCTCGGCCTCCCCGGCGACTCGCTCAGTTGCGATTGTAGAACTTTCTTTGGTAGCGCTTGCAGCCGCTGCCGATGCTGCCAACGCCTCCGCCTGCTGCCCCTGCTCCTCCTCCTTGTCCGGAGGATCCTGCCCCTCCGCCCAAACCCAGGCCCATGCCCATGAGCTGCTGCTGCTGATGCTGCTGCTGTTGATGCTGGTGCTGCAGCCCAAAGCCGCTGTAGAACTGCTGCGTTGCCGCACCAACTCCCAGGGTGCCAAGGCCCACTCCAGATCCCGTCCCAGCTCCAGCAGCGCCCATGCCCAGGGCTTTATTTTAGCTGGACGCTCCCAGCTGATTCTTCATGTGGGCGGCGGCGGCAGCTGCGGCGGCTGCAGCGGCAAACGGTGAACCGCCGCCAGTGGGGGTCTGCGGACCGTTGTTGTTGTTGTGATCGCCGGGCGTGCGTGGCCCATTGACCATGCCCACATTGACGCCAACGCCCACGCCATTGACATTGGTGCCGGGACCGCCGCCGAGGAGTCCGCCGGCAGCATTTTGCCCGCCAGCCGCTCCCGTGGGCGAACCCTGGCCCAGCGAGGAGACATGGCGCTTGAGCATCGGATGATTGGCCATGGAGGCGAAGACCAGCCGCTCCTCGTAGTCGTACTCGCAGAGTATCTTGTTCTCGCACAGGTAGAAGCGGTCGCCGACGCAGAATCTGTAAGAAGGCAGAGCACAGAGAGTGGGAGAGTGGTTAGTGTGGGTCTTTCTCCAGGTGGGAGTGCCGCAGTCTGTCTGCCAGGGAGGAAGTGGAAACGATTTTTCCACACGCTTAGGCAGGGCCCCGATGACAATTGACAGCGGTTTCTGTAGATGAGAGTGAAACAAAGGCGCAGGACGGCGGACGGGACGGAACAGGAACTGGCATAGGAAAAGGAAAAGGAACAGGATAAGGTGAAGGACAAGGACCAGGAACAGTACACTAGGACCAGGATCCGTACTAGGACCAGGAAGTCAGATAAACCTGGCAAGATGTCGCTCCGCTGTCAGCAACAGTTTTGTCCTGGCTACCCGGTGGTCTGAGCAAATAAAGCTGCCATGCGAGCCCGCCCTTGTCAAAATATTTATGTTGGCACCTGTGTGGAGGACAGAGGAGCTTTGAATGCTGCTCCTACTCCTACTCCTGTTCCTACTCCTACTCCTGCAACCGCTTCAGCAAACACACCGAAAAGGGGAGCTCCACTTGGCTTTGGCAGCCCACAAGTGTGGCATGCAAGTGGAGGATGTGTCCTGGAGAGATGGCTCAAGCAGGATAAGGCCACGTGAGAGTGAGGTGTTAGCCTGTCATTCTCTATACTCTCCTTCTAACCGATCTTTAGATGCTGCACTCACCGCCACACTCTTCGCGAGAAACGTTTAAAGCTTGACAAGTACCTGCGGCGGCTGGTACTGCATCCTTTGGGGCCAGGACATGCCTGGTTTGGGTAAATCAGCTTACAGTAGACTTACAGCGGATATGAAATTTGGCTTTTGATTTACGTCAACATTTCTTTTCCCTTTATTTTGCATTTTTTGATTTTTTTTTCGCCTGCTGCTGGTTTCAGTTGCGTTTGGCCAAATCGATTGACGTGGGCTCGTGGGGGCGTGGCCGTGGGGGAAAAAACATGGCTTTGTTTATCAACCAAAACAAAGCAGCAAAAGTCCACGAAAAAGAGTCAACAAAGTTGCAGCTTTTTCTTCTTTTCAGCGCTGACGGTTGATTTTTCCCCGAGTTTCCCCGAGTGTTTGTGTGTGTGGCATTCAGAGCACCTGTGACATGGTCGATGGAGAAATGGAGAAATGGAGATGGAAATGGACATGGACACGGCATACGGCACACGGACATGTTGATAAGTGAGTACCTCTCGCACATCCGGGCATCAGGCCAGCCCCCGCACAAGAAGCCAACAACAAATTGTCAACAGGAAGTACAACCGAAAAAAAACAGCGACAAAAATCAGGGAAATAAGTAAAAAATATACAGGAAAAAAAGTACAGCAAAAAATAAGAGCAGGAAATATTGCGGAAAAAATGGAAGCCCGCCTGGACCAAAAGATTTGACTTGGCTTGGGCTTGGCCACCGCTCCGGGGAATGGGCAAGTCGTCGTCCATTGCTGACGACAGGAAATTATGCAAACCTCACACAGTCCTCCGACTGCAATGCATTTTGCAATACATTTCCCGAACAGGAATCCGCTGGAAAAACTCTTTTTGTTTGCCAAATGAAAGCCCGCATTTTAAATGTGCCACAGAGAGCGCAGCGGGGGAGTGGAGCAGGAGCTGCGCCTGGCCGCTGGCCATACGGCCACGCCTCAATGGATTTTTTCGGCAATTGAATTAATTTTCGTGAAAAATTGATTAGCAAAGAGAACGGAGGAAGGAAGAGCACGCATAACTGTGTGGGGAAATTCATTGATTTTCAAACAAATTACTTGACTGAAGACATAACTAGGAGAAGAGTCTCAAAAAGAATTATAACAGAGGAAACTCGTGGTCAGAGAGCAAGGAAAAGTTGATGGCAAGATGAGTAACGCCATGGTCTAGTTCTTGATCACCAACAAGAGAGAGAGATCTCTTGAAAAAGCCAGAGAGAGTTGAGAGATCGCTCTAGAGCCAGTCGCTCTCTTGTACCAACACTCGAGCATTCAAGCATTCTAGATCTGTACGCCCACGTACGCACTTTCTTGATATCTGCAAAATCAAACAAAAAAGTAAAAAGTTAAATCAAATATTCCAGAAAAAGGCAAAAACTTGGTGGCTTTTAGAAGAATTCCTTGCATATATTTTAAATTCAAATGCATGGGCCTTATGCACTTAGTTATTTTAAGGTCTTTGGTTTTTCAGACGCTCTCATTGCATTTTTAAAAACAATTTTTTCGACCATTCACAAACAAAGGCCAGGAGAAGCCAGAGAAGCCAGGCCAGAGGGTGGCGACGATTCTCACCATATGCCAATATGTTTTAACATTTATTTCAATATTTTTTTCGGCCAACGATGCCGTGTGGCGGCATTTTAAATATTTAATGTACGCGGCTCCCAATGTTGCCCAATCGGCGAGGATGAGGACGAGGACGTGGACGAGGACTGAGACAGGAGGCATATGTGCGCCCTCATTATTAATGCAGGAGAACTCTGAAACGAAAACGAAAACGAAACCAAGCTGACCAAACGGGGAAGAAGGAGCCAGAGCCGGAGCTGGAGTCCGTTGCAGTTTAAAGCTCTCCAGAGTGACATTTCACGAATTGGCCAAGTTCCATAAAATATTCGGGGAGACGGAGAGACGGCAAGGCGGCAAGACGGGAATATGGGATTGCGATGACTTGACGGCACCCAAAAGGGTTCGATTCGAAATGTGAAATTTATGCGGTTTTCATAGAAAATGTATGACACTAAAGGGGTTTGCAGGGAGCAGGGAGCAAACCGCCCTGCCCCCGGCTCCCTTGTTTGTTGTTAGCTTGTAAACGACGGCAATTTGCCGCTTGCCGGCACGTTAATAAAAACTTCAAGTGCCACTTTGGGCCGAAGATTAAACGGAGGAAGTGGGCCTGAATTTATAGGCGAATCTGTGTGTGTGCAAATTGCCCATAAAAATGCATGGGAAATTCGGCGGCCAAAGATCGTTTCGACTTCGCTTTGTCGCTCACTTAATGCTCACCTGTGGTTACATTGCTGACAGGCGAAGCATTCCAGGTGGTAGACATTGGTGCGGGCACGCATCACCATCTCGAAGGCAGGGATCACCTTGCTGCAGGCGGCGCAGTAGCCTGTATTTCCAAATAATCTGTACAGAAGAGGCGAAATTCCAGTTAAAATCAACTCTAAATCCAAGGGGGATTCACAAGATCACCCACCTCAAGTAGTCTCTCTTGCAGAGCATCAGATTCCCCTTGGTGTACAGCGTGGAGCCCACCTCGCCCAGGCGGCAGTCGCAGCAGCCGCACTTGAGGCAATCCTCGTGCCACAGCATGTCGAGGGCTCGGAGGAGATACCGATCCTGGATGTGCTTGCCGCAGCCGGCGCACAGTTGGCTGCCATTGTTGTTATTATTGTTATTGTTGTTGGCGGCAGCCGCTATGCTCTGGACATTGCCATTGCCATTGCCGCCGCCACCGCCGCCTCCGCCAGCGTTGACCACGTTAACGACGCCGCCATGGCCGTTGTTGTTGTTGTTGTTCCCATTGCTATTGGGATTGGGTCCGTTGTTCTGGCTGTTCATTCCGGCGTTCTGCTGCTGCTGCTGCTGGGATTGCTGCTGCTGCTGCTGCTGTTGATTAGAGGAAAGCCCGACGAGTCCGGGTTCGGTTTTGGTTATGTCCATAGTCATCATCTGGAAGAGAGGGTAATATAAAGGGTTGGTATTAGTATTACAATATAAAGTGATACATAATATAATGTGTGACAAGGCATATAAGCAATGGTTAGCTTTGTATAACTTAATAAACATATAATTTAATATTTTATAATAATATAATAGTTTCTGATATATATGTAATGTATCACTCCTAATCATATTCTATTTTCCAATTATTTTGTGCTGTTTTTTAAACTGAATAAAAATTTACCGGACATATATCACCATATAAACAATAACAACTTAAATGCTTCGTCGGCAGTTCTTAAAGACAACATTCCTAGACACTTTCTTTGATCTTAACCATGTTTTCCGTGGATTTTATAACTTTTAGCATCATATTATTTTTCTGTACCAAAGTATGTTTTTAATTCAAACAAATGGGGTTTATATATATATGTATATATATACTGTATATATTTATTTTTAATAATATGAGGCTCTTGAAGGCACTCAAAAGATAATTTCTGGAAATTATGCTCAAAGTCCGAACATGCCGGCACATGCACAGGCTGCACAGAATGTAAACAACTCTGAGGAGCGCAGGAAGGCAGCATCTCGGAGAATCTCTAGTTATGTGCTCACTTCATCCATATTAATAATATCTAGCCAATAGGCGGGCAAGTCCAGTTGCGGCTCCGACGGCCGCTGGTGAGTCGGCGACGGCGTCAGCATCATCTTCGGCGGCGCCCAGAGCGAGCGCCCAAGCGGCACCTGAGACCCGGCCGCATGGGGAACGAAAAACTTGTCCAAGTTGTAGTAATTGATACGTTCGTCGTCCTCGCGCTGCACGCTGGCCTTGTAGAGAAACTCCATGCTGCGTTTCTTGGCTTGCCCGTGGACTTATTCCGATTTTTCTCGCGCAAACTTAAAATTCTCGAAGCGATTGCTTCTTGGTAAAAACAGTGCTGGTAAAGGTCGTCACTCTTCAACCGTGTAACGGCACTCGACAGCTGTGGCCAGGCTGTTGCAAAAGCTGGACACAGCACGCCAAGTGGCGCCACTGAGGCAACGATCGCCAACGATTTGTGGCATACTTTTGGGGCTGAGCTTGGGAAATCGGTGGAGCGGGGTCATATATAAATTTACTTAAATATGCCTCACTAAAACTAGAATCTTATGAAAACCACATCACAAAAGAAAGAATTAAAACAAAATAAGGAAAAAAGAACCGAAGGAAACTTGGGCTCGTCCGGGAATTGAACCCGGGACCTCTCGCACCCGAAGCGAGAATCATACCTCTAGACCAACGAGCCAACTCGGTACAAGGTCAACTGCGGCGAAAAGCCCATCTGGAACCCGCGGTATGCGAATTTGACTCCGTTTTGCAAGAGTGTCTATTTTTAGCGATCGCCACGTCTTTACCCTCCATCTCTTAGCCAAGTCAAAAGGAAATGGGAAAAAGCTAATGCTAAATGTTAATATATTAAAACAATATACATATGTATGTAAGTAAGTATTTTAAAAACACTTGTAAAAACTAATAAATAAGCAAGTGCATGCATTTAAAATAAAATGTACTACTTAAAATGTATGCTTCTGCTTGTTCAAAATAAATTTATTCCTCAAAAAATATATATAAATGTACTTATATACCCAAAATAATAAAAAAAATTTTTAATAAATTATTACAATATAAAAAATATTTCTAATAATAAAAATAATATTTTTTAAGAAAGCTATTTTTTATTTATATAAAAATGGATAATAGGAAAGCATGATATTTATTTTCAACTTAATTAAATATCAACTTAATGAAATAATATATATTAATATAGCATAAATGGTGTTTATATTAAAATTTAAACTAAAAAATGGTTTTAAAGAACTTCAGTTATTTTATTAAGTTATATTATTAAATGTTATTATAGAATATAGAAGTGATCTATCGAATTATTGTAATAAGAAATACTTTATTTAATACAATTTAAGCCAGAGCAATTTAAATTAAATATTAAATATCAGCATAAATATTATTATTATAAAAAGGAAATAAATAAAAATACTTATGTATAATTCCCATAGAAATTATTTTAGAAGAATTTTTTTTTTGTTTAACTGCAAGTTTACCACAAGAACAATTTAATTTTATAAAAGTGATCTATTAAATTAAATAATTTATATTTTAATGTCATAAATTGTACAACAATTTACATAAAAAATTCTCATAATATAAATAAATATGTACACATTTTAAAAGCTTTGTTTTTATACTTTGTTATATACCATACAGAATATGTAATTAAAAATTTATTGTTTTTAATTCTCAATAATAATAATATTAATAAATAATAATTGGTGCATTTAATATCCTATCATACGTAGTAAAAGAGTGAACGAGTTCCTCTCAAAAACAAGTACAGAATCCGGACTGGCTTTGCACTTTTTCAAAAAGCACAGCTTAGGCCCTAATTAAAGGGAAAATAGTCATAATAATAAATGAGGATGCCCTCAAATAGTTTTCTTTCCCCCCAAAAAATAGTTTATGCCCCGACTGGCCCGCTTTTGATAACGTTAAATGGCGACGGCTGCGAGAAGCCAACAACAAATCAATGCAAACAAAGAACCGGGCGTTCCCATTTTCATTTTTCCCATTCCCATTCGCATTTTCCGGGCACACACATGAAATGCCAAACGGCGATTTAAAATAACGAGATTTATGACAAATTGGCGCCACCCCGCCTGCCGTGGCCTCTCAACCATCGGCGGCGCTAAATAGTTTGTTGCAATGTGCAAATTTCAGCCAACGACCGGGGGGAAACCCTAAAAATATGCAATGCCTCGGCCATGGTGCAGCCGCTGAACACTGAAAGAAACCAGACGGCACCTTAATAACACATTTGAGAATTTGGGGGAAACAAAGTACACTTTTAATTGAGGTTTTGGTTGTACATCGTTGTACAATATAAAAAAGCTTGGTGAACTTAAAGCAAATGTGGCTTAAATATTTCCTGTTAATTATTATTACATTATTAAAATGTATATATTAAAATGTATAAGTTTCTAGCATTATTTATTATTAATTCATTAACTTGTAAGATACATAGCAATCTGGTTAGATACCTTATATCTTAATTTCAAAATATATGTACCTACATATTTAATTGCAAGATGTTATAGATTTAGTCAAAGAAATACAATGTGACCGTACTTGTATTTTGTTTACATTCTGTGCATGCCTGGGCATGCAGAGGAATAAACTAACTCCTTTTATAGCCACTTTCACTGAATATCTTTCCGTAGGTCTCAGGCAACAAAAAATAACGCGTTTTTTTTAAGTCACAAAATTACAATGTGAACTTACTGGTTATTTGTTCTCAATGTTCTGTGTATGCGTGGGCAGGCAGAGAAATTAACTGACTTACAAGTCAGTTCTTTGAGGGAATATTATTACGTAGGCTTTAGAATTTCACTGGGAAATTGCTCCAGTCTCATCAGTAACCTTTGCTCCTGGTATCCTTTTTTTTATGATTATTTTTTCTCCCGGTGTAGGCATAGTATCTGCCTGCCCCCGCGAACACAGTGTGCCCGCTGTGTCTGGTTCTGCTTTTCGCCGTCTCTCCTTCCGCTGATTGCCCTGGTCCGTGTCCAGTGCTGGTCCGGTCCGGGCCAAATGGCTCGCATTAAGCCCTGCGCCATGTAGCACCAACTGTGACCTCGACTTGACCACGGCCCTAAGAGCAATGGGTAAAGGGTGGGGATTTGAATTTGGGCAGAGGAAGGAGGGCATAGGGAAGAGGCACAGTCAGCAGCAGCTGGAAATGACTTTAATTAGACGGCTGCCCGAGTTCGCCCGCCGAAAAGTCATCAGCCGCCGGCCAATGCAACGGAGAGCTTCAGCTCCATGCAAATGCAGGATGAGGTGGTGGTCAGCACTGGACTCGGGCTCTGGTTCTGGCTCTGACTCTGACTCTGGCGACTCATAAAAATTCAATCAAATCAATTTATGTAAATTTAACGCGACGTTTCAAACAATAACAGGGATGGATGAACTGGCCCACAGTGGGGGAGTGTGGGAATGGGCCGGGAACTCAATTCTGGCAGCTGCAGGAATGCACAGGAATGCAGCAGACTCCACAGACGCCACAGACTGCACCAGACTGCATTGTTATTTAGTTTAGACAAATGAAATCGAATTCTAAACGCCGCTAGGAAACGCATCCATATTAGATTTTCATTTTCAATTGCACAATTTTAGCGCCGCGGCTATGCTTTATCGTCCGACACTGCCGCTCATTGCGGATTCATAGTTTTACCCCTTTTTCTTGCTGTGTGTTGTGCGGTGGCCAATTAATTTATGCATTACATTCCCACAAAATGCTTTTCAATTTGCATCCAATTTGGGAGATAGGCGTCGCCTGGCAAGTGATCTCCCCGTCTGATTGATTGATTGACTTTCCCGAAGAATGAATGCAATTAGTTTAGTTGGTGAAGCGATCGAGGGAGGTCCTGGCAGGCATATCCCTGACTTGACTGAGTTGCTCCTAATCCGGGTGCTCCAACCCCGAATCCGAATTCATACCCAAACCCCCTTTGCAAACTAATTGCGCGACCAACGACGCTCATTAAAGCCAATCAATATTCAAATTTCACGTGCCCGGGATCGTATTCCGGTCAGCGATGTGTGTGTATAATACCTCGGGCCCCTCTGGCATTTTCACAGTTTAGTTTGCTAAGCTGGGAAGGAGGAGGACCTGCGTTCCATTCCGTTCCGGACGAGGCACTCTGTAATTATGCATATGCATGTGACCCAAGTTTGTCGCAACTTAAACCCTTTTTAACCCCAATTCGATCGGGGGAAGTCTCCGCTGGAAATTACACGTTTGCACGCAAGTCAGCGGAAGTCACCACGGGGCAGGTGAGGAGTGGGGCACCAGGAGCCTCTTGGAATTAAGTTGATTTCTGCGGCCGGTTATGTTTATGGTTTATTTATTTGCCCGCTGCAATTTTGTGTCATGTTTTATGCACTTTCCTGCTGACCCACCAACCCGCCGCCTAAGGCTGCTCCTCTGCTCTCATGTGGGGCACAGTGCAGCGCTTTTAATGACACTAATTAGTGGCTAGGCTCGGGTTCGGGTTCGGGTTCGCTTCATGTGACAAACGCACCGGGGATATGCAGCAAATTGCAACCCCCAAAAGTATCGAGTGCGGCGGCAATCACGGGGGTTCCCCGTGTGTGTATGTGTGTGTGTGTAAATCCCCGGACAACAGCTGTGCCGCCCACCCAAACCCCTAATTGGTAATTAATTTATTTTGCATAATTTTTCGCGCCTTTCTCGCCGGACACATTGCACATTATGCCGCTGACAAGCTGGAAGAGAGGAGAGGGAGTGCGGCGCAGGACTCGTATTTACTTTTCGGTGGGGACTCCGAACGCACAAAGGTGTCAAAAAGTGCGAATTAAGTGCGAATAAACGTGCTGAGCGTGCAGCGGCGGAGACAGGCGGGACCACGCCCCCGCCAGCCGCCCATCACCCGCCACCCTTAATATCCTGGCCAGCCCCCCGCACCTGTCACGCATTGCGTAAATTTGCAGCGAGTCACGAAAAATAAATGTAAATTTAATTTGCATGCAGCGAAGGCAGTTCTGGGGGGCTGGAAAAATATTTATAATAAAATTATGCGAATAAAAAAGGCCAAGGGTGGTGGGGAGGGGTGAAATGTGCAGGCATTTTGCTGGCAATAATTGCGTTTGTTTGCCATAATTGATTAAAATAAGGCACTAAAGAGATTTCAGTGTGGTTTCGAGGCATGGAAATGTATTTTTACTTTATAAGCCAAAGGCAATTGGTCAACACTCGGAGTTATTATATTATTTTTGATATATGTACCAACAAGATAGTATATCAGAAAATGTAAAAAAAAAAAATGAACCGTAGTTTGTATACTCTTGTCCTACTTTAGCAAATGGTAACAATTTCCTCATTATTTTCCTATTATTACTCCTATGGTTCTGTCTTTTAAACTAGGCCTATTTCGAAGTATAGGAAAACATGTTGAGAAAAAAAAGTTCAAATATTAATAATTCAAATATATAATATTTCCCATTATGATTCCTCTCCGACATATGTATTATATTTATTTATTTATTTATTATATATACACCATAGTTTTCTTTTTTAATTACACCATTTAGTTTCTTAGAAACTAGCAAACGAACATGTCTAGATTGGCTCTCCTGTTGACGCTTATTAAAAATAAATGAGGAGTGCCTAGAACATGGATACATTTTTATCCCCTGGCTAAGATTTTTCCATCAATTTAAGTAACATTTATTCACCGCGCTTGAAAATTTGTTAAAAACTACAAGTTTTTGCTTGTAAGCTGATTAGTGTGACCGAATTCGATTTATCAAATTTCGCAAGGACTCAAGAAGCCAGTGTTGAGGAGCGATTAAAGCCAAAGGCTGTCATAACTAAGCCAAAAATGCAATTAATTGAACTTGTTTTTTATTAGATTAACAAATTACTTTGAATTTTAAAATTAAAAAAAAAACTGTTACCCTTTTTAGTTCAAAAATGTCTTTGTAAAAATTATTTGTATTATTTTAAAGTTTGAAAACTGCCTTGCAAGCCTCCTAATAAAATTATATAACCCCTCAAGCGTCTCAAAATAGCAAAATGGAAATCATATTTACAAAAAAACCCACCGGACTCCCACATAGAACACACGCCAGCTAGCATCCGACTTCGGTGGGAGAATGTCCTTTGGCCATGCAAGGCTTCCCACTGTTCCGCAGGCAACATCAACTTGGGCAGAGCTACAACAGCAAATTACCAGCAACAATGGCCAAGGGAGAAACAAAAGGCAGGAGGGGAAAAACGAAATGAAAAACATCAAGTACGCGACATGAAAACTAAAACAAAGCCAGGGCCAGCCGAAGAAAAAGTATAAATGACGAGAGGGAAAATTAAAATAAAATATAAAGAAAAACAAGAAAACAATCAAAATTCGTTTTTAATTTTATGCCATAAAAATGCAAACGAAGACGACAACGAGGATGACGAGGTCCGGCCGGGCACGAAACTGAGCCAGGTGGGGACTGGGCATGGAAACATGTTGCGCAACAAGGCAAAAAGTCCTGCAACGGTTGGGACATGTTTTATGCCGTTTTATATTGTTTTACCCCCCTGCTTGTTTTGGCTTACTTATATTTTTTTTGTGAAAACTTTCCTTGAAGCCAGTGGAGCTGGGGGTCCTTTCAAAGGACTGGCGACCAACGACCCACAACAATTAAATACCCATTGCGAGTAATTGCGGACTCCCATTGTGGCCCGCTCTCGAACGCACTTAAACTGCCATAAATACCAATCAAAATCAAATGCACACTCTGATTGCGAAGTAGGAGGCTGGGCAGGATGTCTAGTGGCGACACTTGGTCCTGCCATTGACAGCAATCGAACCTTGAAAGTCCTGTCCACTTCAAAAGCGAAAAAAAAAAAAAAGAAAACAACAAAACTGGAAAGCCCTAAGAGATATGAAAACAAATGTGTTTAAGGGCTTCGTTTACTCCTCTTCTCTTTTACATTTACTTTACTTTAAGCCATTAAAACCATATGAAAATTTTGTATTAAAAAAGATTTCAAATTAGGCTATGTTAAAGAGAAGTAGTAAAATAAGCCAGTTATTTTGATCGTGGCAAGGCAAAACCTGTGCTTTAAAGTATAAAACACTACACTAAACACTGACATGTAATATGTATTAGAAAATCACTAGGGTTTTGAAATCTCTTCAAAGGGCGTCTTAAAGTACGCAACAAGAATGCTTGCTTAATAAAGAGGAATGCAATTCATACCCTGAAAAAGCATAACTTGTACTTAAATGTTTAAAAACTTAAGAAACAATGTATAAAAATAAGTAATAAAATCAGTGGGGTTTGGAAATCTCAGGGGTTTTAAAAGGCGTTTCAAAGCAACAAAAAGCAAAGAATGCAGGCTAAATAAAATGAAAATCCTGTTTAAATCCTGGCAAAGCACAACTTATACTTAAAAATTCTAAAAATTGTAAATATGTAGGGTTTTTAAATCTCTTATACAGAACTAGAACAAGAAATACAATCATTGGGATTTTAAATCTCTTAAGCTAGCGTCTAGAAGAATGCAACAAAGTATGCAAAGAAAGAAATTCATTCCCTAACAAATCACACTTTATACTTTAAACTCTAAAAACACAAACAGAGCATACAACTAAGATTATAAAACTCCTACGGTTTTTGAAACTCTTAAAAAGGCAGCAAATAGTTTAAAGAACCAAATTAAGTATACTTTAGTGTTGTCATTGCAATAAAATATTTTGTAGCATCGTTTTGTATACCTTTTCAAGGGTGTTCAAGCCCTAGTGATTTCTATAAACCGTAGTTACCATTTTGTATCTTTAATAGTTATAGAAAAAAAAACTATTCTTGACTGAGAACTATCAAAGTAAAACTTTTTAAGCCGAGCACTTGAACATTTCGCAGATGAAGGACCCTCCCCTCTATCCAAATCCAAGGCAATATCCATTGTCGCCACCACAGGCTCTCTCGATGAACGCTCCTCCTGCTCCTCTCGATTGCTGGATCCTGCTCCTAGTCCGCTCCCAAGTGCCATTGGGGAAAATTGAGGACCCCATCGAGCTTCGATTCGAGAACAAATGCTGCCACATGCAGCGCCCCATCAGTGCTCGTGCTCCCCTTCCCCCGAGGCAAGTTCGGTTCACGCCTCACAGCCACCAAAATCCCGGCCAAAATCCTCCTCAGCCCCCCTGGAAAATCATCGACCCCGCATTGCTTGCTTGCCTTTGATTTATGCGACTTGCTTTCGTTGTTCCCCCGCCAATTGTTCTTGTTATTATTGCTGCTGTTATTATTGTTGTGTAGTTGTTCTTGTTGTTTGCTGCTACTGTTATGTGTTGTTGTTACGGTGTTTATCGTTGGTGGCAACATATGGAGGCGGCGGCGGAACCTGTAGTTATTGTTGCCGTTATTTGTTAATCTATTTGTACGCCAGCAGCTCCTTCAGCAGCCTCTTCTTGTGCCCCAAGTGGTAAGTGAGATTTATGCCAGGGAATCGCCATCACACCATCACCATCACCACCCTTCGCATCTTTTTGGTGACCCGTCAGCCACACGTTGTGCTTTTATTTTGATTTGTTGCTGACTTTTGTTTTCTGAGGGCGTGAAACTAAGTCAAAAAAATATATATATACACATAAAGAAATGGGGTTTAGTTGCTTACAAATATATCAGCTCATATTCAAGAGAAAGGATATACCCGAAAGTAGCTTTTAAATGACCAAATGACTCTGAATTTGAAGTAAAATCTGCGTTAACAGATAGATAGATAAAGGCAACGATAATATATCGATATTTAGCTCAAAAATCGATTTAAAATCGACAATTTAACGATTTTGATAGATATATATAACCAATCGATAAAACAAAACTTTAAAACGATTTGATTATCATTTTCGAAAATATCTATAATTTAATGTTTAATCCTATATTTTTCATATTCACTTTAACAATAAATCTGATAAATTAGATATTTAATATTTGTGCAGATTAAAGTCCACGCAATTTTGAAAATACTAATACTTTAATTGTTAAATCTAATACTATTCGATGAAATTTGTTCTGAAGATTGAAGAGTGCGATATTTACGATACGAAACTTTTCGAAAGTATCGATACTTTAAAGATTAAACCCTACATTTTTTAATGTTTAAACTTTCTGTAGATTAATGTCTTCAATATTATGTTATGATATTAAAACCGTAAGGTTATTTTAGACATTTCTTCTCGATATATCTCCAGTTAAGAGTTAAGCATGTAACATCACTTCTGGTAGGCATAACACCTCCTTAAGACCAAAAAACATATTAAAACTATGTATAAATAAGGGTTGTCTAAATATAAATAAATTGGGAATATATCTCATTATTTATCACACTTAGATCTTTTTTTTTTTTGTTTGGAGTAAGACAAGATTATAGTACTTCTTCTGTAAACTTTCAAACTTCTTGGACTATTTACCGGCTTGCTGACAAGACATTAGTTTGGGCCAGTCTCAATTTTGTTCTGTGTAACTCCTCGGTTAATGCCAACGATGTACGACACAGCAGCGGAATTTTTATTAAGTTGTTTTATGCCTTGTGTCGTTTTGTTGTCGTTCGCTGTTATTTCTTTCTGCTTAAACAATTACGACAAATTGCGCTTTTATGGACTGAGGAGCATCCAGCAGAGGGGTTGCAGCTGTAGTTGTAGTCGGAGTTGTAGTTGGAGTTGTAGTCGGAGTCGAAGTCTGAGTCTGAGTCTGAGGATGGCGACACGCACACGTCATGTGCAAAGCCCACAGCGCTAATATCCGATCCGATCCGATGCGATGCGATCTGGGGCTCTCCAAAGTGAACTCCACTCCACTCCACTGCAGTCCACTCTGGGTGCAGTCGTTAAGCCAGCTTCAAATAGAGCTTAATTGCCTCACAATGCCAAATGCAGTTTGCAGTTGCCACTGCCGCATCTGCTGCAAATGTTGCGTTGGCAAGCTGCCATGAAGCGGCGTTAATTAGGTGAAAGCATCCGCCAGATCGGGTCGCAGCGGGTCCGAAAAGAAGGCTAGAGAACGGGAGGCTGGGAAAGATCGGAGATTAGAGAGAGTGCCAGAGGAGGAATAATCCCATAACTAAGCCAAACTCAAAGGGACTTCCCCCCTGCTAGTGGCCTTGTCGGCCCACACCTGCAGATCCTTTGACAGCGACTCCAAGCCACTGGCCTTCTCCCCATCTGACAATTTCAATTAGACTTTAACACTCCGCTTCCAAACCCAATTCGTGGCGGAGTCGGAGTCTGTCCCAGGCCGAGATGCAATGGCCAATGGCTCTCCTGCTGCCTGCTGCCGGCTCTCAAGTGGCTGGCAATTACGTTCAATTAAGTTGGCCATGTTGGTAACGGATGCGGCTGCCGCAGTTGGAGCCACCAGTTGCAGTTGGCCAAATGCGTGGCGGTTGTAATTAAACGATGGATGTGGCTCGCTCTCCGTTCGTGTTCGACTGAGTTAACTGCCGGCATGCCACCTAATCATAAATGATACCAAAAGGAAATGCTCCTCCAGCACCTGCTTCAGCTGCAGCTCCTTCGTCCAGAGGCCAAGTCTCGCTAATTACATTGATTCTTAGACCATTGCAATGGGGCTGCACTGCGGTAAATGGCTGTGATTTCTTTTGAACTGCGAGTCTCTAGCATAGATTTGAATGGGAAAAGCATTTAAAAGGGGGTTTTGGTTTATTATTATTAGATTGTCTTTGGTTTTATGTATTCATCAAGGCGATGTCGTCACCCTGACAAATGAAACTACTTTGTAAAAGCCTTTTTTTTTATGCTTCCATTAAAATCACTTCGGACTTTAAGTCTATTTCTAAACAATTACATTGATTCTTAGACCATGATTGTGATTTATCCCTACTTTGGAAATATCTTAGTTTCCCGGTTGTTCTATTTACACATCTTATTACTATAAAGTCATTGGATAAACTTATGATGTCCAGGCAATGTCACTTTTTTGTCAAACGAAACATCCCTGGGAATAAAATCCACTTTCTAGAAGCTCCTTTGTACCCACAGTTTTACTGGACCTTTTTATACCCTTGCAGGGTATTATAATTTTAGTCAGAAGTTTGCAACGCAGTGAAGGAGACATCTCCGACCCTATAAAGTATATATATTCTTGATCAGCATCAACAGCCGAGTCGACCTAGCCATGTCCGTCTGTCTGTCTGTCCGTCTGTATGTCCGTCCGTTTCTACGTAAAGTAGTCCCTCAGTTTTGAAGCTAATTGGATGAAACTTTGCAGATAGTCTTCTATATGCTCTCACTGCTATATATGTCGGAACATGCAGGATCGGACGACTATATCATATAGCTATATAGAAAAGATCGGTAAATTTTAATGAACAAAATTATATCTTAGCCAATTTTTACAATATTTGAATAAAATTTGAGATATGGCCATTTTTATTATTCTTGAATTTCGGTTTTAATTTGATCAAAATCGGACAACTATATCATATAGCTGTCAGACCGATCAGAAAACGTTGAGAAAAAAATAAAACTAAGCCAATTTTCCACATATTTTCATAAAATTTGATACATAGACACTTTGTATTATTCCAGAACTTCGGTTTTAATTTTATTCAAATCGGACCACTATATCATATAGCAGCCATCGGAATATATATAAATTCATTAAATTCGTTCGCAACATTTTTCGTTCGCAACATTTCTCATTCGCAACATTTTTCTTTCGCAACATTTATCTTATGTCAGTACCCGAGAAAACTAAAAAGTCAGAAGATTTTTCTTCTTCTTCTTACTTACTGCAAGGGTATTTAAACTTCGGTATGCCGAAGTAAGCTTCCTTTCTTGTTTAATTTTATATTGCCATTAGTAGGACGCATGAACATACACCAAATTTTTAGAAATTTATTAAGAATACAATTATCTATAAGACTTTTGTAAAGCTGTATCTACTTGAACCATTTGGGAATTTTGAAGCCTTTTGATCTATGCATTCTTGAATGGTTTCTCACCCTCATTTCAGAGAAATTTCACCTATATAAATGAATATAACTTCCGGAAGCTAGTTTCTACCTGCACCAATTGATAATTTTGAGGGATTTCGCTTACGCATTTCAATATTAAAGACTTTGAAAGGGTTTACGCTTCTGAATATTATATGATCGTTGGAAGTACGTACACATATTTATATGTAAAGAAAATGTCACCAAAAGATGAACGAACCCCTCTTTTAGAAGCCCTTTGAATTTCAATTTCTACTTGACCCATTGGGGAATTTCAAGCACACATACAACTATACTATATATCTTAATTTTTCTCTGTGTAGCTGAATCTGTGCCCGTGACTATTCACATGCCTCAGTTGCATTCGGAATTGCAGAGCGGCAGACCAGCGTCAACGTCAACGTCAACTTAATTAATTGTGCGTCCGGCCGCACTCCCGTTGTCCCCCCACTGGCCTCCACTCCTCTCCCTGCCCCTGCCACTGCTCCGACTCCGGCTTTGGGCTCCATTCACCGCCGGCTGCTTGCCATTCAGAGTTGGTGACCAACACAACTTGTTTCTCCGTCCGATTCGCTGCGACTCAATTCAATTCGATTCGAACCGATGCGAGACTCTGAGTCTGATTCCGATTCTGATCGAAGCAATTTCTATTTGCGCGCAAATTGCTAATTTTGTGGAAAACACATTAATTAGCGCAAAATCAGCGGGCCAAGTTGAGTTCGAGTTATTTGTTTTATTTGCAGTTGCAACTGAAGAATGTAGACGCTCGATCGTTAGCAGTTTGGCAGCAGAGAGAGAGAGTGGATAGAAAATATAGAAAATAATTCTAAGCCGGAGAATGGATAAAGGAAATAGGAAAATGGATTACAATGTATTAAATGGTTAATTTAGTTTTAAAATGGGTTATAGAACACTTCAAATGGTTAATAAACTTCTGCAACAAATGCATTTGTGTTGGGTGTTGTTGCTCAACATGTTTCTAGCAACACGTGCCTCCATTTGCGTGTTGCGCCTCATGTTCTTAGCAACATTTCGTCTTTCATGTGCCCTCAGCAGTGTTTAATTTAAGTTTTTTAAGCTTTCTTACTTCTTAACTCACCTAAGCACAATTTAAACCTGATCTAACTAGGTAAAGAGCACCAATTTAGCCATTAAGGGCAACTGCACTGTTAACAGGATAATCAAATTAGCCACCATCCGATTTCAATTGGTTATTAATACATCTCCTGCTCATTACGCCACTGGAGTGGCCATAAGTGGAGCTGCTTATTAACTTTTCCCACTGATTTTCCCCCCGGTGGCCATTAATTAATCAGGGAAAATAACGGAGAGCCAATCAATCGGCTCTCCGTGCGCGATGGATATTTATTAAGCTCGCCGCTATTGTTGTTGGCCAACTGTGTCAATTGCTGTTTGATCAACACTCGTCGGTAGGTCGGTGGGTCCGAGTGGCAGGCAGTCGGACGATGATAATAATTGACGATTTAATTTGCTTGTTTGAAGACACAGATAAAGAGCGGCCAGCACTTGACCACACCACACACTCGGGGAAAAACGAGATAAAGGGGCAGAGCCCGAATGCTTGCATTACAGCATTACAGTTAATTACATTTCGCATCGAATCGAAAATTACAGACACATTAAATAACGGTTAACTGGACCAGGAGCCATCATCGACAGCAGCGGCAGCCTCATCACTGCCACCTCCCAACGCCCATCTCCGTTTTCTCCATTCTCCAGGATGCCTGCCGCATCCTCGGCGGCGGAGCAAACATCTCTCGGCATTCTGCGATGTCATTAATAACAGGGCGCGCACAGCGTCCACTGACCACAACAATGCTGGCCCTGGCCCTGGCCCCCGGGGCCCACAGCGAGATGGCCGGCAAGGAGAAGACATATTTACATAAGGGATTTTCTGCAGTGCCGCCTCACGGCCTCCAGGAACCACAAATGGATGAGCGACCCTTGAATGCTCTAACAATTGGGAATGGGAAATATCACATGAAAAAATTAAATAGTATGAGAAATATGAAATTGCGTTATGTGTAAGTACTTTATAGATGGGTAAATAGCAAAAAAAAAAAGTACACAAGTGGTTGATGAATCATTGATGAATAGAGGACGAATTTGTGGAAGAGTCATTAATAAATAATCAATGAATCGATGAATATTTAATATATAACTCAAAAGATGAATTATTGAAAAACAACTGATAAAATTTCATTTAATTTGTTGATGAATAGTTGACGCAATGCCGATGAATTTTTGTTGAAAAAGTGTTGAGAAATTTGGGAAGGATTCATTGTTGAATATGGGAATGAATCATTGCTGAGTTCTTTGACTAAAAAGCTTATAAAATTAGATAAACAGTTGAAAAGTTGATGTAATGCCGATGAATTTTTGTTCTGAAACGTTGATAAAATGCTGATGAATTTGGGAATGAATCATTGATGAATTTGTGGATTAACTGCTGATGAATTCTTGGACTAAAAAGCTTCTGAAATATTGACGAACAGTTAAGAAATTTTTTACAAATGGATAGCCTAGGATACGACTTAATTTCCTCAGCAGAAATCATGAAAATTCATTAATGGATTTATGAACAAAACGAAATTTCTTTAATGAACTATTGATGAATGATACTGGAGGTTACTTACAAATAAACCATAATGATTCTATATATTAATGCTGAAGCATTATTCGCTAATAAGATTATTTTCTAAATTCTTAAGACAAGGCAACCAGTTCTTTAGTTTCACTTTTCTTTTCTTTTTTTTCGCCTAGTTTTATTTTTCTTTTCTTTCTTTTTTTTCCCCTTGTTTCTGGCAGTGCACCTTGCCACTGTGACTTCTCCTTACAAACCCTGCCACATTTCTCCTTCCACACAGCTGAGCACGAACCGTTTTATCAGCACGTTTACACCGTATTTACTTCATTTTAATAAAATTTCATGTGATTTTAAACGTTGACGATGTCTGTCGATGTCTGCGACTGAAAAGCGCAGCATATATGGTGTGTGTGTGTGGGTTAAAAATGCACAATTGCTCATTCGAATGGAAATTATTTACACATTGGACACTGATTTACTTGATGGCAATGCAGAAACAACAACGCTGCCAGTGTCAGACACTTCGGTGTGTGTGTGTGTTCGAGTGTGTGTGCGTGCGGGTCTGGCCAGGAGCGTCCTTGATAGGGGGTGGCAAGTAGAAATAGACACTGCACCTGTCCTGGCTTTGTAATAACACATAACAAAGGTAAATTTTGAATTTTTCAAGAAACCAAATTGGTATTTTTTGTTAGTAACCAATTTAATTGTTTATCTAACCGAAATTTAGTGGATAATTCTTACTTAAGAAGAATACGAGTTAGTAAAATAAATAACTTAACCAAATGATTACTGATTTCCTGTTGGAATTATAAAAACTAACTGAGATCAATTCCTTTCGAGGTGCTTAAAACAAGATAATCGCAATTTATAAGTTAAATATAATATAAACCCTAGATTTTCAATGTAATCGATGATAAACAAAATAAGTTGTTTGCCTACATTTTCAAAAACCATTTATACAATTTACAAAAGAAGAAAAAACTAATTCCAAGCTCTTTTGTTCTTTTATGTTTCTTGTAAGGAGATCAACTTTTTAAGAAACGGCTTACAACAGCTAATAAAAATTATTAAGCAGTCCCCCCTTGCGGAAAATGTCCTTTCGACGACCCTGTCCTGTGCCAGAGCGGGTTTGTGTCGGTTTATTAATATCCTTTCTGCTTGGTTATGTTTTATATGAAATTACTCAAGTGCAACCGACTGTGTTTACGCCGGGCTTTCTGTTATTGTTTTTTGTTGCTATTTATTTTTTTAATTTTTACCCGGCTCCTTCTCCGTTTTATTAATTTTTTGTTTCCTTTTTTATTCAAATTTTGTGCGGTGTGTGTGCGAGTGTTTTTCCGCATTTTTCGCGGGCTTTTTTATGTTCGTGCTTTATTGTTGTTTTTAATTATCATATGCATACGAATTGCCAGTGTGCGCCGCCATCCTTGGCTGTTAATTTAATTTCGCAATTATTTGCAATGACGTTTAATCGAAATTTGAATATTATTTATTTGAGCATGAAAAATATGCCAACAGCAGCAGCAGCAGCAGCTGTTGAGGCAGCAGAGATCTGTTGGGCCTCGCTGTTAAGTCTGACCCCTGACCCCCCCATCAGTCGCCTCGATCGGGAAGCACAAACATATTGAAACTACAAGTGACAATAACAAATCTTCACTTTAACGATTAGCGAAAATTAATGAATGATGTGTATGAATCATTAATGAATTTGTGGATGAATCAGTGATGAATGCTGATGAATTCTTGGCCTAAAAAGTTTAGAACAATTTTAGAAAGTTGTGGTTAAATTATTGATCTCTTTGTAGATGAATCATTGATGAAATGTCGATGAGTATTTTGCCTAAACGTTGACGAAATGTGGCGAATAATGTAGGAATTGGCACTGATTTCATCACCAAAGCGATGGTTCATTAACAACACAAAGTTACTTTGATGAAATGCTGTTGAATGATTTGTATTATTATTACAAACAAACCTTAAGCTTATTTCGCCTTTAATTGTTTTGAATACAAATCAAGCTTAGAGATAACCGATAATTAATGAATGAACAAACGCGATGTGCAGGCTAAGCAAGTAGCTAAAAAAAAACAAAAAAAAAAACAAATTGCTAAACAATCAACAAAACGACTGCGACGACAACAAAATGACAATTAATTGAATATTATTTTTGAAATTAACATTCAAATATCACGACATGTTATGGCAGGCAGTCGGATATAGACGACCCAACGCCGGCGCTACTTTCAGATCTGATCTCAGATTCACCCGAAACTTGCCATAAGAGATGTCGCGTCAGTATTTAGTAATCCTCGGCATCAGAAGCAACTCTCATAACATTTACCGGCTTGTCGGCATTCACCGGCAATTCGATTCAATGGCCAGCCACAAAAGCCAAACGAAATAAATAAATAATTGGCAATAAAAATACAATTTGCACGATCATATAAGATTTTGTCATGTAATTGGCTAACTAACTAACCGACCAAATGAATGAATGAATGCCACACGAAGCGGCGCAGTGGCGACACCGAAGTGAGAGATACCCTACAGGGGAAAATCTTATTTTGGGGAATATATTTGTATAGAATAAATGTAGCTAAGAGTTGAAATTATTTAAAATTCTAATCAAAAGTTGGAATATATTCCTTTATTTTGGTAACTGGTCTTCTAACAGAAATCTCCATTAAGCATTGATTTAGGTGCTTTAATTTAGAATTAGTAGTAATTGTGGATGGAATATATTATAGTACTATTTGCCCTGTAAACCTTCTGATATAATTTAAATATCTATAATTATTTGCCATATCTGTGCGCCCTTGGCTTTACTTCCTTAGGGTATTTAAAATTTGGAATTGTTGCCGCAACATGTTGCCAGCGATTTTAATTAGTTGCTGTTAGTTGTGGCTTTCCGTTAATTAAATTTGATTTTCGCTGCCACTCGCTGCTCCCCCCCGGCTATCTATCGCCCTCCGGGCTTCCTCTATTTTCCGCCGCGGCATCCATCTTCGCGCTTAATTTGCTGCCTTTTTGCTTTTGTTCTGATCTGTGAGAGCAGCGGGACGGCGAGCGGCCAGCGGCCAGCGGCAGCGTTCGCTTAATTGGCTGCCAATTTATTTTATTTGCGCAAAATTGCAGTCGACCCGCGCGAGAGGCAACAAAAACAAAAGCAAAGCAGCAGCAACAAAAAATGCCAAAAGCCAGCCGCGCCAGCAACATGTTGCGCTCCCACACGCAGTCAGCGGCAAATGTGGCGACACTGGGAGAAAAAGGGAGTACTATATGTTTTCTAGCTAAACATATTTGGTGCTTACCAAAAGCAAACAAAACATACATAAAATCGCGACATTATATGAATAAATTATATATAAATAAAAAATAAATTATTTTTTAAGAAAAAGTGGATCTAAAACTGTAGGTATTTAAGAAAATTGAATATCGGAATTTGGTCCACAAGAAGTGTGCCATAATAATTAATAATAGATTCTGAATATATAGAAAATACTTATTTATTATTATTTTTCTTTTTTTCTTAAACCATTTTTCTGGTTAGTTGGTCTAAAAATTAAATAAACAAAAAAATTTTAAGAAAGAAATCCAGAACTTTAACTAATCCACAATACTTGTGTTATAAATAATCTTTGAATATCTAGATAGTTTTAAGTTTTATTTATTTAATTTATTTATAATTATTAAGAGTTTGGTTTTATTTTTGAGAAGCCAAAGCAGTTTGATTTAAAGATTAATATAATATAATAATAATTAATAATTCATAGATATCCAGGAAAAAATGTTTTTCCTTTTTGTAATCCAATTTGTTTGATCTTAAATTTTGCAGAACATAACTTAAGTCAACAAATATTGTTAATAAATAATAAGATATCTAAAGGAACTAAAATCTATCCATCTATCTTCATAAGATTATTGTTTTAAGAAACCCATTTATTTATTAAGAAAAAAATATATATTTCAAATTGATCAATTAGTTAAATTGATTCACAATAAATGTGCTAAAAATAATCTATTCATTGACTTGTGGAGAAACAAAACGGTACAATCTAATAGTGCATAACAAAAATTTAAAGAAAACAGTTTTCTCAAATTAACCTCAAAAATAAATGCAAATGTAAAGGAATGTTTCATTCTTGCAAAAATCCTCCTCAAAAATAAAGTCTCAACTATAAATTCATAAACCAGAGTTATAGATATATAAAAATATAATATATAACATTTTTCCGCTTTGTCTTCACTTTGCACTCTCGAAACGTTTCTCCCAGTGCTCTTGGTGGCTGCTCTGCCGCAGCGCTGCCAATTAATACGCCGTTCTAATTTTTATGACATTATTAAGGAGGCATCGCATCGCATGGCATCGCATTGCATTGGCTCGCCGAGTGGCCATGATATGTCTGACTTCGACTCCAACTGCGACATCTTCGTTGCCTTTTATGTGCAGTTTATGGAACTTAATTGTTGCAAGAGGCCGCGCGCAACGGCACTCAGCATGTTGCTAGGCGAGGGCCGCCACTGAAGTTCAAGGCCTTGCCTCCTGGCTCCTCTCAGCTGCACAGCTCAACTGACAACCGGCAACATGTTGCTCCCATTTATGTGTGAAGTCGCTCTGCGCCGCACACACGCCCCACATCAGCTCCATCGCCCTGGGCTTCATCTTCAGCTCCAGCTTTCTGCGTCCAGCTTGCAGCTTCCAGCTTGCAGCTCCTTCTCCGGCTTCATCTTTTGCAGTCTGCATTCCTTGGCAGCTTCATTAACTCCGTTTGTGTTGTTGTTGCCGTCGCTGCCGTGTTGCCCTTTTTGCCACATGTCTTTTGTTGTGTTTTTGCTACTGTACCACACAGTAGCACCACAATTTAACCATCCAGCCATCCGCCGAGCCACTGCACTGCACTGCAGGTTCGCCTCCAAAGGGGACTTTCAATTTTTTCCTTTTCTTTTTCTGTTACTCTTTTTTTATTTATTCTTCGCTTCCTCGTTGCAGCCACTTGTTGCTGCTGTTTTTACTAATAATTGGCTTCAATGAGTTCCATAATTGTTTTGCTTTTCGACTTTTAATGATGTCGTCGTCGTCGTCTCTGTGAGTGCACCGAAGAAAAAACCCAGCGGTAAGGCAAGTCAAATCCAAAGGGGATTGAATGCCAAGAATAGATCTAATGGATTTACGCATCTTATTCATTTATATTGTCTTTGCTGCGGAATCAGTTAATTAATAACTTATCAAATAACTAATGCAGCCTTGTTATTTTGTACGGTAGTGTTCATTAAATCGTTTTTGGTTGAGGATTAATTATTAAGGCGTTACGCATCTTATTAGGAGATTATCTTTGATTCTAGATCAATTAACTCACGATGTTTGAATATTTTGAATAGCCTTTACGGTGCTATGCATCTTATTCATTATATGAAAATACATTAATTATTTCT